>RJWJ010008959.1:0-51662 GCA_004363605.1 Indri indri | reverse complement strand
TGAGAATCTAATGCCTCTACTGATCTGACAGAAGGTGGAGCTCAGGTGGCGATGCTGAGTGGGTTGTAAATACAGAGGAAGTTTCACTTGCTCACTTGCCTCAACTCCTGCTGTGCGGCCTGGTTCCTAACAGGCCAACGGACCATATGGGGACTGCAGAATGAGAGGAAAACGAATAGCTGTAGGAAATAAGGCCAAAATGGAGAGAGAATAAAAAATTGAGCTTTTGAGACAAGTCTGGGCTGCATTTCAGTTACTGGCTTAGATTGTCCTTCAGGCTAAGCTGCAATGACTTTTTCTTTCTGCAGCTGTGTGAATCTCATAATAATTTCCATTTTTTTCTCTAAGTTTATTCAAGTTAAATATATGTTACTTGGAACCAAAAAGTCCCGACTGAAATATCATCATTATTCTTTAACATTGTTCTCAGGATCCAAGAAGTACAATAAGGGAAAGAAAAATAAATGGAATAAACACTGAAAATAAAGATCATGTAATTATGCATAGATGGCATTTATATATTTCTGGAACATATAAGGATTCAATTTAGAAATTTTGGGAAAATACGAGCAGATGGTAATATTGCTAAAGGTGAAATATAAAAATCAAAAATATCTTTTCCATTCATTAACGACAAGAAATTAGGAAACCTAACAGAAAAAGATCCAAATGCAGCAAAACCCCATGTTCCTGGATGGGAAGATAACACACTGAGATATTTATTCTTTTAAATAAATCTTGCAAATGATACACTTAAGTTGTTATAAGTTTTTGCCTTTGGCCAAGAAAGTTTCAGAGAGAAGGAAGGGAAAATGAGAAGCAATATCTTTCATCCTTTACCCTGTACAATTTTTATTATTTTACATTATTTATAATCATGTATTCATGCATAATTTTTGTAATTTAAGAAAACATGGTGCAAAAATAGTAATTGTTTTCAAACTTAGGGGTTGAGGTAGATGAATGATTTGCATGAATCCTCAAAGAATATTAATCAGTTTATGTAATATAATTTGCTGATGTGCATCTCTGCTTCCCCACATTGGAAGTCAACCAGAGGATAACTTCCTTCAAAACAAAAATGTTTTTCAACTTTGTATCCCCAGTGTTTACTACAATGTCAGTATTTGCTGGTGCTTAATAAGTACTACTGCATTTGTTAAGTGAATGAGTGGGGAAAGAGAATTCTACTGTGTGATTATGTGCTCACACCGTAAGGCCATTTGCTTTCATAATACAAAAACATCACCTGAGGTACATGGAAAACTGTTTTCAAACTGAAAACTTAAAATCTTTAAAGACTTCCCATTGTCACCTTTCAGATGACCTTCAGACACTGACAATGACTGGGAGAAAGACAACTTGAGCACCTGATAGAATTGATTTGAGAGGTAAGGTTGCAGGCTAAATGTGGGAGATACATTCAACGTACCAAGAATAGGAAGAACACAACCCACTTAACAGATTCCAAAAATACGAAAGCATTTTTTAAAATCTGGTAGATAAATTTATCATTAAAGGAAAAATTTCTTTCCATGTTAAACAGAATCCCCCACAATGTTGCTAAGAAAAGAATGCAGCCCCGGGTATATGACATGCCAAGATATGCACTGCATGTCATAGCTGTGAATGCAATCCAAGCTCAGATGCACAAAGAATACAAATACCAATATTTCACCAGTTTCTTACTGTTCAATTAAAAACATTAATGTTATCTTTTAGCAATATGTATATTTGACTTTGTTGAAAGTGTTAAGAATTGCTCATTCTTTTTATATATCTAAATCTGAGGCTCAACTTCCATAAAAATTTGCAACAATTTTTCCTAGCAAATTTACTTTTTTAAATCACAATAAACGCTTTATACTTAAATTCAAAATCATTTATAAAGATTATTTTTCCTCCAGATACATTTATTCATTTTATAAAAGGGACAATAGTGAAAGAAGGCAAAAAAAAAAAAAAAAAAAAACCTAATCCCGAGATGTTCTTGGAGCAGAGAGCCTGATCTCTTTGAGATGAATGAGCTGTCCCTATATAGTCAATGACACTGCCCCCTTTCTTTCCCTTTCCAGTAAAAGGATTCTAACTGTGAAATGCTAGGTTAGGTCCTGGTGATTCTAATGCTGGTGATTCTTATAGGTACAACAAACGCTGCCCTACAGCCAGAGTTGAGCCTATCCAAACACAATGCTTCTGAGTTTGTGGAAAACAGAAAGAGACTCTCTATCAAGACTCTATTATTTACAAGATTAAAGGTAACATTTCTATAAATACTATTACATATATTTATTTGACTTAATTAAGAACTGTTTTCCTTTTTTAGTAGGTTTGTCTTAATTATGATGAATTGTATAATAATAATTAACAATAATAATAAAATAGTGATAATAATAAATGTTCACATTCCATAAGTACTTGGTACTATGCACTATTTTAAGTATGCAACATGTGATATTTAATTCTCACTCCTACCATACACAATAGTTTCAATATTATCTCCACTTTATAGATAAGAAATCTGGTTGATTAGCTTGGCCAGGTTTCATTGGTTCAGACTGGGAGAACTGGGTGGACACTCAAGCATGACAAACTATAGAGTCCCTCTTCAAATCTTTCTTTTCCCTTTTCTCCCCTCCCATCACTATTCCTTCATTCATTCATTTCTGGTCCTCATCCTTTCTTGGACTCCATTGTTTCCATGCTGTTACTTAAGAACCTAATAATACTGAATTTACAATACTATTTCATGAAATATTGCATTACATTTTACCCGGTAATAATTAAAGACTTTCAAACTTTCTGCCAGAGGATGCCACAGAGAAAGCATCCTTAAAGTGTCTTGTCCCACTGCCATCGTGTCTAAGTCGAAGTCTCCTAATGATCCTGAACAGCTGAGGAGGCTCTGCATTGGAAGGTAAAGCTTTAAAACAACTGAAGCGTAACAGAGAATGTTTGCTGGACTCTATGACAATGAGAGATCCAAACACCAATCGCTCCAGAGGCTTTCAGTTTGTCATCTATGCCACTGTGAAAGAAATGGAGGTAACCTTGAATGCAAAGCCACACAAGGGGGATGGAAGAGTTTTGCAGCCTATCTCAAGAGAAGATTCTCAAATACCAAAGGCCCACTTAGCTATAAAAAAGATCCTTGCTGGCGGCATTAAAGAAGACACTGAAGAACATCACCTAAGAGATTGTTTTGAACAGTATGGGAAAACCAAAGTGATTGAAATCATGACTGGCCAGGGCAGTGGCAAGAAGAGGGCCTCTACTTTTGTAACCTTTGATGACCATGACTCTGTGGACAAGAATGCCATTCAGAAATATCATCCTGTGAGTGGCCACAACTGTGAAGTAAGAAAAGCCCTGCCTAAGCAAGAGATGGCCAGTGCTTCGTCCAGCCTATGGGGTCAAAGTGGTTCTGGAAATATTGGTGGTGGCTGTGGAGGTGGTTTTGGTGGGAATGACAACTTTGGTCATTGAGAATCTTCAGTGGTCTGGGTGGCTTTTATGGTAGACCTGGTGATGGTGGACAAGGTGACCATGAGCATGGCTATAATGGACTAGGTAATGATGGAAGCAGTTTTGGAGGTGGTGGAAGTTTCAATGATTTTAGCAATTACAATAATCAATCTTCAAATTTTGAAGCCATGAAGGGAAGAAATTTTGGAGGCAGCAGCTCTGGCCCCTATAATGCTAGAGGCCAACACTTTGCCAAACCACGAAACCAAGGTGGCTATGATGGTTCCAACAACCTGAACATATCTAAACATAGAAAAGGTACAGTAAAAATATGATGTTATAATTTCATGGCACCATCATAATATATGAGATCCATCATTGACTGAAGTGGTGTTATGTGGCATGTGACTGTATTATCCAGTCCTCACAATAACTTTATGAATGCCTTCATTTTTATCAATAAAAAGTTGAAGTTTAGAGAGAATAGCAAATCAGCAGAGCCATCCAGCTAGTGAGTAGTAAAGCTGAGGATCAAACACTGTCTGTCTTCCTCCCACACCTCATGCCCTTTCCACATGCTGACTGGACAAAAATATGTTGGACATCACCCACTACCTTATGCTTGCAGAGTTATTAACAGTTTACTCATTGAAACCATTTTGGCATAGAATAAATCATGGAATTTCCAAAAATTTCCAAAATTACTCAGGTTAAGTGGTTTAGACTTTCAGAAATTTGTCTCTAAAAAAGATACAATTCTGTAAACAAGGAGTAGTAGGACATTTTCTCCTTTTAACACTGCAAAGTATCGCAGTGGGGATGCTCTGAATACTTTCAAAGTCCTACTCACTCCTTTCACTGAAGCATTCATTCTTCATGATGAAAGAAAACCAAACAGGCTATAGACCAGGAAATTCTCATGCAGAGTTCAAGCATAGAAAATAAAAATGCAAAGAGTAAGGCCAATTCCTTCAGATCTTCAGTCTATTTGTGCTCCAAATTAGGACATAAACACAGTGTTACAGCAGTTATGATATGCCTACACAATGTATCATTTCTTAAATTTGAGTATTTTTAATTTTTATGGTTGCATAACAGTCATTCATATTTATGGGGTACATGTGATATTTTGATACAAACATACAATGCAGATTTGATTTATTTTTAAATTCATGACCTTAGATAAAGAAGAGATGGTCCTGTAAGATTGCTCCTTAAATAAGCTATCATCATATAAGAGATGAGGTATAATAAATGCCCTGAATTGTAAAGAGCTATTATTCTGATGCTTTTTATCCTGGATTTAACAAATGGGGGGTGGGGGGTGAAGGTTTCATGTTTTGGGTTGAGAAACTGAGGTTATTTTACAATGACATCTACACGACACGATAGGAATTTTTCTCAAACAAAAAATTGTGGCAAAGAAAATTGTGTCACTGTTAGAACAACCATTTGAATATGAGAAGGAAACTCCCAATATTTCAAATCAAATTTTCAGCTGCATAGGCAAGAAATAGGGAGTCGTTCTGCAGAAGTAGAATTTTACAGCACATAATTAATAGATAAAAGAATAAAATCATAGTTGGCACTAGCGCTGGCTGCTAAGATGGCTAAAATGAGGCTCCAATACCATAGGGAACACTTTCACTGCATGACAGTTAATGAAAGAATCACAGCTGGATGGGACCTTAGGGTCATCAAGGCCAGGCACCAACCCAGGGTAAGAATGTCTTACACTGCATGCCTGACAGATGGCCGGCCCAGGTCCAGTCAGAGTTCAGTGCCTTAGAAAATAGCCCTAATCACTTGTAGACATTTCTAGAAGTTACAAGGTTTCACTTAACATTTTATCAAATTTGTATCATTGAGCCTTTTTCTGTTGGTCCTAGTTCTGTTATATAACAGGGACCCCAAATCTCTACTTCTTCAACAGAATAACTCCTCACAAATTTGGTTATATGTATTATATCAAACTTTACCTTCTTTGAGCTAAAATTCCCAATTTTTAAAACTATTGCACATTTGGCATATTTCCCAGAATCTTCACATCTTTACCTTTCTTTGCAAGAGAAGTTTACCTTTCCAAAACCTACCCTATAGTGCAGCATCATAGCAAGACATAATATTCAGAAGTAGTTTGACTAGTAAAAAGGTTATGAAACTGTTAATTCTTACATTTTGAAGTACGTAGCAATATCAACAAGCCTTTATACCAAATGGCTGGGTGTGTTACGTTTTTAGTCATTGTTGGTTCATATTGACTTATGAAAAAATATGAAAGAAAAATATTTTTGTGTAGAAAATGATTCCAAGTACAAATGATTCTTAAAACATATGTTTTCCCATAATTTAAATCTCATGCCTTCTATTCATATTTGTAATAAAAATTATAAAAATATTTTTGCTTCAATTTAAATAACATATGTGAAAAAGCGCATGAAGAAAAGTATGCAATTTTATTGAGGTAGATTAACTAAACAAATGTGAAAATATCCTTGAGCTTGGAAATACATTAAATTTCCTAAAAATATTTATTGAATTAATGCATCTTATATAATATTCCCTGTGCAACATTTTGAGGAACTTAACTAAGTATTTCTAAAGGTCACCAAAAGAACATTTAGCTAGAAATAAAAAAGGCATTTTAGAAAAAGAAACAAGTCAATTTTCATTCTATGAAATATTAAGGTATATGATGAAACTGTAATAATTTAAAGAGTGGGATCTGTGTCTGGAGAACACAGAAATCAGAATTCACAGCCCTGAAGCAGACAATGTATTGTATTAGAACAACAACAAAAAAAAAAAAATTAAGTTTTTCCTCACAGATCGGTGAAAAGAGAGAATATTTGTCTAGAAAATTTTTATGCCTTATCATTTTTCTTGAGATTATAAAACTGACATAATTTTTCTAGAGAAAATTTTGGCACTATTTATCAGATTTTTAAAAATATTCTACACTTTATATAGTAAAGCACGGAATAGGTTATTTATATAGAAAAATAAAGTCCAGGATCTCTTAATGAGGGACAGCTCTCTCCATCAGATTTAGAATGAGGTTCCTATGGGTCCATTGACCTAAGAATTAAAAGAACCAATTATTTCTTGCTCCACAAATAAGACACTACAAGAAAATAACAAAAACTATTTGAAAAAATTTAGGAGAGAAACAGAAAAGCAGCTAATCTATTGCAATTTTCAATATTCCTGAGCAGACATTTGGTGGGCCCAAAGATTATTTTAAGACTTACCCAGTGAAAGATTATATTAATTATATTAATTTTTGTCCAGGTTCATGTTCTCCCATGAAATGTATATTAGGCTTCTATTCTGTTGCTTTCTTGTCAGTTCTGTGTACTAATTACCACATCCCAAGTTCTAGATACCTTACTTCTCTCTCAGCTTAACTGGGGCAACCTTGAGGCTACATAAAAGCATAGCCATGGACCAGGAGATAACATCCTCAATCTGCTCTTTGCCACAGGGTTGATTCATTTGTTCAAGTGAGAAATCTATTAAACCTGTTTTTCAAAGGCTTTTTCAGTTTTCCTTTACTGTTTGGGGTAAAGAAGCAATAACGTTTCATTTGTATAAACCTTTCATTTCTAGACTCCGTTATTGTCTCTACTTAAACACCAGTCTAAACTCATTTCTATCACAATACCTTTTAGTGCTTTTTAAATTTTGTTTTTCTTGCTCTTTCTTAAAAAAATTTTATACATTCATTGCTTCATTAAATTCCATTCTTTGTAATTAATTCAAATTTCATGGTTGCTTACTGCCATGAATTTTCTCTCCAAAGAACTGAACCATTGTCGTATGTTTTTTATATGTAGCATATTATAATTTTTCCTGTTGTTTTGAGATTTGTTTTGACTTTTAGTTTTGAGCCAAGGGGAAATCAAGGATAGAAAACATTTTAGAAATATGTCCAAGTGGTTATATATTTTTGTTTTTTCTAGTTTTGTTTTTGTTTTCTATTAGTTTTATTATGGCTTAGTTAACTTATTTGATTTTATTTCCATTTTTAAATACATTTATGCTTTTATTTTTGGCCTGTTATTAGTTTATGATTTTTGCAAATATTGCAAGAGCACTTGCAGAAAAGCTGCGTTTTGTTTTGGGCACAATGTTTAACATCAGTCTTTACATTAAGATGTTTTCACAAATTTTTTCCTTTGGATTAATATTGCAATTGACATGACTGTCTCCAAGTAATTTTTTTTTTTTCAGAAAGATATATAAATGCTATCATTATAAGTACATTTCCATGTGTGTGATTTTTTCGCCTGGTTAAAAAGTTTGCCCTCAAGATTCTGTAGACACTGCTCCATTTAATTCTGCAATAGTTAACAAGAAGCACTTCTTCTGATTGGATAGTAATGCAATTATTTCTCTATCCTAGATGTCTAGAAATTTCATCCTGATAGGAAGAAGAAGATAGACACTCCTTGTCTATCTTCTGTGTCTATCACTTTCCATCCAATCACATTTACCCCATTATTCTTATAAGGTTGCACAAGTTTTCTCTCCCAGAACTGTTTTCCATATCTCTGAACCTAATTTCAAAATTATTTGTCTACATCCATTTACTTTTTTTTAATTTATTTTTATTTTTTTTATTTCAGCATATTACAGGGGTACAAATGTTTAGGTTACATATGTTGCCTTTGCCCAGCCTGAGTCAGAGCTTCAAGCGTGTCCATCCCCCAGGCAGTGTGCATTGCACCCGTGAGATGTGAATATACCTCCGCTCCTCCCTCTCCCGTTTATTTTTAATATAGTTTATCATTTCTATAATGGCTTTCTTATTTTCCACTGTTTCCTCCTTTATTTTAGCTCCTTTTAAAAAACTATTTCTGTTGTCTTATCATTTCATATTTTTGTATTTCCTTCCTTAATAATTTCATTTAAATAGTTCATTTTTTAATTATTTATTCATGTAAAAAAACTATCCTATCCAAATTGTTCATCTGCTCCCTGGCATCCTGGTGTCCCTCTGCTTGTTTAGGACCTTCTCTCTTTTTCCTGTTTTCTTTCTTTCTTTTTCTTTTTTCTCTTAATTTTAAGTATATATACACACAGATCTCTTGTAAGAGTCACTTTACAGTTGATCACAGGATGGCCGAAGAGCCAGCTAAAGTGCTATTTGTTTAAGAGTGGTATGGTGGACTCTCTTTGTCTCAGCTTTTTATTCTTCAATTTGTAATCTGCTTTAATTATTTCCTTAGAGCTTGCTATTGAGGTTGGGCCATTAATGGTTTCAAATATATTTCCAGTTCTTTGGCTACCTGGGAAAATGTGGAGCCAATGGGTTAGGGAAGAACTGAGCAGGCTTGATTCAACTATTTTGGGTAAGACTTTTGCCTATTCTGCCAAATCTGCTAAACTCATTTTCAGATTTCAGCCATTGCCCCCGACTAAGAAGCTCTCTCTGACAGAAAACCATGCCACTGTAGAATACCATGACTCGCAGTGAGACATGAAGCATGCTCATTTCTGCCTTTGTTTTATATTTGAATGTTAACTTATCTCCACTTAGGAACTTCATGAAGAAGTTGCAAACCGGATTTCCAGATTAATACTTCCCCTAAATCTTTTGCATTACCACAGGTCTTGGACATTTTTTTTTCCAGCTCAAAGCAACTTTAGTTGGCACTTCCCTCCTTAACCCTTCTTTTCCCTGCCGCCTTTTAGTAAGGAACTGGATACTATACCCTGTCCATTCCCCAATCTTTGTCTTCCCAAATAAAGACTGTTTGATTAGGGCCCGTTAGGATCCTCTTACTATGTTTAAAGGAATGTGTCATCTGCATTGTTTCTGGAGAGCCATGCGTTAGTTCTTGATGTACTACTCCATTTAGGCCCAGGTTTTCCCTTTTTCTGAAAGATATTATGCAGTTTGATATCCCTAGTTTATTATAGTTAAGCTTAATGTTGATTTTTTTGATCATTTCAGTAATTTCTGGCAGCAATTTATATAAAAACAATTTCTTTTACCAGAAGTACATTGTGTGCTTTCAGAGAGTTTACCTACCTAAAAATATTTTTTGTTGCTTTCAGGCATGAAAGATTATTTAGATAAATACAGTATTCTTGAAGCTTTTGTACTTTATATTATTCACTGCCATATGGTATCTAATATTGCAGAATCTGAAGTCAGCTTTATTTTTGCTTTCTTTATAAGGAGGCTGTTTGTGTGTGTGTGCTTAGGTACTTGAAGTTTAAGACTTTTTCCAAGATGAAAGAAAGCAGTGTATCTGCTCCAGTTGCCGTATTTCTGCGCAGTTCCATAAAATAGGAGAATCGATCAGCTCTGCTGCCACCTCAGTGAAGCACTTTGGAAATAATTTTGACATTCTTTCTGCCCCTTCTCACTCTACATTATTGAAGGGGAAACTATAAAGACTAATGAGAGCCTGGCATCCTTTTTTTTTCTCCACTGGGTGGGAATAATATATGTAAGATCATTGCCCAGTTGTTGTCATATCTCTGTTTTGACTCTCTTGTAGGTACCTGCCCATAAAAGTGAAATTTGTTCTCTCCGTTTATGCTTTGCTTGGTAACCTCACTAGAGTAGGCCCTACGTACTTTGAGAGAAAGGCTTCTGTCTTCATCTGTCCATCTGTACCTGGGTGGCTGAATTTATTTTGAGTTGTAAAACACCCAAAGTGAGTCTAAGCTGCTTTCTCCAATCAAGAAATAACTTGAGGCCGGGCGCGGTGGCTCACGCCTGTAATCCTAGCACTCTGGGAGGCCGAGGCAGGAGGATTGCTTGAGCTCAGGAGTTCGAGACCAACCTGAGCAAGAGCAAGACCCTGTCTCTACTATAAATAGAAAGAAATTAGACAAAACAACTAAAAATAGAAAAAAATAACCAGACACGGTGGTGTGTGCCTGTAGTCCCAGCTACCTGGGAGGCTGAGGCAGGAGGATCGCTTGAGACCAGGAGTTTGAAGTTGCTGTGAGCTAGGCTGACACTATGGCACTCTAGCCCAGGCAAGAGAGTGAGACTCTGTCTCACAAAAAAAAAAAAAAAGAAAGAAAGAAAGAAAGAAATAACTTGATGCTATATTTCAATGCCCAATTGGCTCTTGCGCCTATTTCAATTAGTTAAGAAATCAAGGGTAGGTAGGGTGAGATATGACTAATAAGCTCTTACGAACCCCCTACAAAGATAAATCTATGTTTTTATCTATTTTATCTCTTTTAGTTTTGTTTTCCTGATTTCTGGTAAACTCAAACTCTTGCTCTGTGCATGTGATCATCATATATATATTTATATATCTTATGAAAGAAAAGAAGGTATTGGAAATATGGGTAATTCCAGATGGAATGTTCATGTTTTTTATCCAGTCATCTCTCTTTAGTTTTAATCTGTGCATTTATTTGCTCAATTCGTGAGGTACAATGCCAGGTTCCAATACATCAACAGTTACCTTTCCTGATGTAGGAATAGCCTTGTCACCTCTAAGATCAAATTTATCTTGTGATGGGAATTCACTGGAGCCACTCTCTTGACTGTTTTTTCTATAATCCTTATTCCATCTCTTGTAATATTTCCTGCCACCATGACTCTTAGCCCAGTTAATTGGGCTACCACTTGCCAACTTGATAAAGTATCCCTCCTGACTCACAAACACCACTGCTGCAATGGATTGGTTTGTTACTGTCATCTGTGATGCAACATCAAATTAGCATACTGGCTTCAAGTGCTGTTCTTTAGCCTGGTTTTACAAACTCAGCGTCTGCCCAAAATTCCTCAAAGTTACCAGCAATTGAGTAATTTCCGTGGTTTCAGTCATTAATGCAAGTTCTCTCTTAGTCTATATTTTAGAGGAGAGACAGAGGTGATAAATACATATGTTGCCATGGTCCCATCACTCTTCACAATTCTTGAATAACAAACTTTTGCAATTAGTAACTATCTAGATCTCTGGGACTTTAGAAAGGGCAAAAATTAAATAGGAAAAATGCAAGGCCTTTCATATAGCAAACACTCTTGGATTTCTCGGCCCATAAGCAAATCTAAAGGTATGATTATAAAGCTACAGAAGGCAAAAATGTGTTTTCCTACCCAACGAACAATTGAATCTATTTGAGTTTCCATAACATATATCTCAGTAACCTGAATTAATTTATATATCAAATTCTTGGAAGGGAGAGAAGGAAGAGCAAATAAATAGATTGATTATCAGTGAGGATTATATTTGTCCTATTTCCTTTTATAAAGAGAAAGGAGGTAAGATCTCTTAGGCCTGACTGATATCCTAACTTTCAAAAGACATGGTATGCTTCTATGTGTTTCACTGTTTTATGTCTTCTTCATCAAGTTAAATATAAACTAATATTTATTTTACTAATTTTTAATAGTCCTCTGCAATTGCACTGAATCTATGTTGCCAGTCACTAATTCTGACTACACAGTTTCATCCCAAGAAAGCCCAATGGTTCTCAAGACCAGAGATCTAAATTCATTTAATTCAAAAATATTGAATACCATACAAATAGAATAGATAATGTCAAAACATCAGCAATATCTGAAATAGGCTTTTGATTAATGATTTGTGTTAAGCAGACCTAGGTATTCATAAAGGGCATGTGAAAGCACAGCAAAATAGGAACAAAAGCTAAACAAATGTCATTCTTTTCAACAACCCACTAATGCATGGCTAAGAATGTATTTTCTATATTTTCAGATGAAACTAAATTAGCTATAATACGTTGTTAACTCTGCTTTATTGGAGGGTTGGAAGTGGTGCTACCATTTGGAAAGGTATTTAAATGAATACTACCAAATTTACTACAGCAACTTTCAGCCCAAAAGCAATTTGTATTTTGTTGTTGTACATATTGATATAAAAGAAAAGAACATGACGAACTGAAGTTTTTCCCCCAGAGGAACTTGACCTCCTTAGTGGAAAAAAAAAGAAAGAAAGAAAAGAAAAATAAAATAAAACACAGCTGTTTGGCCTAAAGGAAGAAAAGGATTCCCCAATGACAAATTTATAATCAAGAGGAAATCAGGTCCAAAAAATGAAATGAAGGCAGCCAATGCAATTGTCTCTGAACTTATATAAAATAGTTCAAGCTTCAAAGGAGAATGAAGAAAAATGTCTACAAAGTAACTCTCCATAGTAACTCTCCAAAACGACCAAGGAGGAAAGAAGAAACAAAATGTAATACTTGACTATATTATGCATTTCTGGATTTTCTTTAAAACTGCCACAAATCACTGATGCTAAGTCCTAATTCTAACCACACCACAATCTGCATCTTGAATACAGAGACATCCACTGACCTATGACAGGAAATAAACAACACTTCTGGGAAAACAGGTAAATAGGTAAATGGTATAAATAAAGCGAATTTAAAATACAGATACTATTTCTTTGGCAATTAAATTGCAATCAAAGCATGCAGAGTTATTAGAATCAGAAGTGGCAGTGAAATCTGGATCTGCCTTGATCAAGTCAAACTATCCAAAACCTACAAACTGACTTTCTTGACTGAAAAAAAATAAATCATTGTCATATATATATCAAGTACAGGCAGTTTCAATTTGCAACTCTTTGCTCTCTCAAGGAATAGCCTTCAATTCTTAACATGGACTAGGTGGCTGCACTATGCTTGCACTCTATATTATTACATAGATAGGAGCAAATACCAAATACCTCACAAACTTGCAGAGATTTAACATAAAATTCAAGATATGAAGATGACTTACAAATCTCAAAATAGAATCCCAAGACTTTTGTTTAATGAATGTATTTTATTTTAGTCTGCTCTACTGTAACATCTCAAAAGATAAGGTTTTATTTTTAAATTGATTGATTTGGTTCCATTCATTATAGTTTAGAGAAGGGGGAAAGTTAAATCTCGGTAGTATCAATTAAGGTCTTGTGGTATCCTAAGGACTTCGCCTGCAGTTTTCACTTTGTGTCCCCTGGCCTCAATTCCTGTCATTAACTTTTCCCTTCACTTGCCACAACTTGAAATGGTTATGAATTATGCTTCCTCTCAACCAAAAGGAAGTTTTGCCAAACTATGCTGTCAGAGGAGTAGCTTGCAGGCATATGTAATTCATAGGATGAAAACTTTTGAGATTATTTTCTCTAACAAAACGTATTTGAATTTCTTTAGTTAGAAAAGAACTCCAATTTGTTAAGGTAAGATTTCCTTTGATTACCCCTCAGTGTTTTTAATAATATACATTGCCTGTTACTCTGTAAAGATATTTACAAATATACAATAAAAAGCTCATATTTAAGACCTTTTGTATTGCCATAATATTAAAAATAGGGATGCAAGTAATTAATGATAAAATAGCAGGAAAAATATTTCAAAATATCTGTGCTATTCCAAGTAGAAATAAATGATTTCTGTGTGAATAATGACATGTACACAAAATGAAAAATAACTTGGCTGTTTTTTCAGCATGTTGTTCTGATACCAAAAGGAAAAAGAATAATAATCAGTACACTCCAGTATGATGAAGAAAACAGAATTGCAGATGTTGTGGCTCCTAACCAGAGGAGGCAGGACCCCTGAGCAAGGAAACTCTCTGATGGCCAGAACTGCTGAACACACATCCTGAAACCAAGAAACGCCAAAGTTTGATGAGAACTCGGAGGCACCAGGAGAAGCAAAAGAAGCTTCCAGACTGAAAACTCACAAAGCTTTCTGCACTTGCTTTGCCTGAAATTTAAATTACATATCATAGACTTTTTTTTTTTTTTAGTCTTTCTGACTAAATTGGGGTAAAATGGCAGTAATTTTTTGAGGCAACTGAAAGAAAATTGCTATCCTTTCATGGCATTGACCATAATGTTTGTTTACAAATGTGTAAAAAAACCTAAGAAGAGGGCTTCCTAGGGGTGTTCGAGGCGGTACATACAGAAGAGGTTTATGTATGTGAGAGGATCTCAAAGACAAACTTGACCATGCTCATAGGCAAATAGCCACAGAAGTAATGAATTGTGTGGATGATTCCTCCAGCCCATAGTCTGTGAGCCACAATGGGTGAGGAATACTCTTTGAAACTTTAACAATCAGGGTTGTAATTTACAACCAGGAGCTTTATTAAATCTTCTTAAGACATACCCATATTTTTAGATTTTCTCCCTCTTAAAGATACCAATTCCAGAATGTTTCTACTGGAATTTTTGCAGCAGATACATTGCATTTATTAAAAGACAATTCATTTATTTCCCATGTTTATTAAGCAAATATGTATTGCATACGTGCATTTGTACATATGTGACCTCAGAACAGCATAATGTGAGCAGCATTATCATTGAGTTGATATGATTCCAGCTAAAAGTAAAAACACTTAAAGTGACATTTTAGTTTCCTCCACCCTTATTATCAATAAACATCAAATATCCCTTATATATGTTTTAATCCTGACAATAGTGCAGGAGCCTGCCTTCTCCCTTGGTTGTTTCCTTGCACACCACCTCAAATTCTGGGAATGCATGTTTGGTCATAAATATTTATGACAGATTCAAAGGATTTTTTTTTAACCTTTTAAACTAAACTGATTTTAAGAGGAAACTAATTTATTTCTCATCCCTGAGGTAATATAAGTAGATTTTGTTTTAAACTTGGGCATTTGTTTTAACCAAGTCAGTCATTTCTTATGAAGCTGAAGTAATCTTGGGCTTTGTCAATCTAAGATGACATCTGAAACGAGGAAGCCGTAAATCCCTCCCTACTCAGCTCAGATCACTGCAGAAATCTGTGTCCATTCGGGGCAGCATGCTTTCAGAGAAGCATCAGAGAATTTCAGTTTTGCCAGAAAAAGGAGACGGAGTTGATAAAGAAATTCAAAATCATGCCCAAGGGAACCAGTGGGAGAGCTATGACAAAGAATCTGGCTGGCCCAATTATTCTATATTTCTATGAATAAATGGAGTTAGATTATGAACAATATTCTTATATAATATATGTAAAGTACATTGAAGTGAGATGTTCCCAGACTTTTCATTCAAATTTATAATTCAAAATACCACGACTTAATACATATAGTTAGAATTCAGAATCTAATTATATTGCACATAAATAAAATGCACATGATAACTTTATTTACTTTTGGCAGAAATTACTATTTTTTTCTTCCCATTATATAAAGTGGAATTTTTGCACTCTTATAGAAAATTGAACATTTTACAGGGGATCATATTTTCTACAATCTGTGAGTGCCTAGATTTTACAAAGCAAAATCTACATATTCTATTATTTATCTATTATAAAATCTGTAGAATATAAGGATAAGAAAATAATTGGATTACATTTGGCATATCTTGTAGAGTCACATTCTTTCTTTAAATCAATATTTTTCAACTATGTTTTTCAGTACTGAAGTTTCAAAGGAAGGGCTTAATAGAATGTTTGGATAGATAAGTGAAAATGAGGGGGATACTTCATCCCTACAATAAAATTTGATTTAGAATAATGCATTTCACAGCATTATATGTGTGTGTTTACATACACACTCATACACCCACAGTAAAAATACAGCTAACTTTTTTATAATCATTGCTATAAACCATGCCTTTGTAATCAATATTAATTTTTAGTATGATTTTTACCAAATTTGTCCTATGTCTTTCAGGATTCCAACAAAAGCCTGTGCAGTATATAAGAAAATGACTGCATTTTCATTCCATATTTTGGGCACCACTTACCATCACTCAGGGAAGGAAGATAGAGGTAACGTTTCTCTTGTACTAGCTCCTGGGCAAGGACAGTTCCAAGGAAATGTGCATAGCTGTAATCTAGCCTCTTTCATTAAACTTGTAACACTTGGGTGTCCTCTTGATTGCAAAAGCATAGGAAATGTGCTATCAACATCATGACTTTTGATTATCAAGATGTAACAACATCTTACAGTACCGTGATCAAAACTTCAATTTTTTAAAAAAATCGATTTTTTACCTAAGTGTTGTTATGACTTCATTTATTCTATACATAAGTTATTGAAGGTCTACCTTATATAGTAGGTGTAAGAATATGATAGATAAAGGACATAGACCCGGCTATCAAGATATTCTAAATATAATAGGGGAGGTAAAAAATCAACAGGAAATTGATACTTCCCATAATGGAAGTATATGGCAAAAACATCTAATTCAGATTAAAGGGTCAAAAAAGGCTTCACAGAAAGAGAAACACAATTGAATTATTAATAAAATATACCAAAGGAAGTAGAAGAGCATTCCAGATGAAAGGAGAATGTGGGTTAAAGAAATGCATGTGAGTTTGTATTGTTATAAGCAAGAAGAGTACAAATTGGAAGAAAGTGAGAAATAAGATAAATTAAGAGGTAAAAGATCATGAACTTTACACCAGGCAAAAAATTTGTATCTTAACATAAAGAGTAAAGTATTTAATATTTCAAGCAAAGAGTGTGACAGTGGAGATTGAATAATGATAGATTTGAGAAAGCTTACCTAGAAACAAACGGGTAGGCCTCAGATATGTATGTAGGATGTGAAGGAGAGACATCAATGAAGACACCCTCCCTTATATTTTTAAACTAGGGTGAATGAATAGATGTTCTCAGAATTACAACTTTCCACCAAAACTACTTAATATATACAATTAAAAATATCTCTTAATGTTTTCCAGGGAGGACTTGTTATTCCAGTAAAACATATTCTTTTCCTCTATGCCATTTATACAACATGTATCATGCTTTTTCTCACCCAGAACATCTAGCCCCTATGCTCAGAAATCCGCCCCTTCCTTCCAAGCTGAAACTCTTCTCCATTAAGACACACTTGGCTATCTAAGGAAGCACATAGTGCTGTGATGTTAACCCACCTTCAAATCCTAACACAGACCCACTGCTTTCTCCTCATGTTTGTTATGGTTGCCTTGGCTCCAAAGGTCTGCATCAGTCTGCCCTTTTCCGTACCCACCGTTCTATCATAACACTCAATTATTTCTTCATTTCACTTAGTTACCGAACATTGAACACTTTTTCTCACACGTGAGTAAAATAAGTAGAAAACCACTTCTGGCATGCCATTTGATTAGACATTTTTCTTTGTTTTCACTTTATTTTCCTATTTTTCTTCAAAAGCGTTTATCATTTCAACTAAGAAAAGCAGTGAATAATAGAGTGACTATTGCCCAGGAAAGTTTTCTGATGTCTCCTGAAAAAAAAAAAAATCATATTCTATAAGAAAATATATTCTCCTGAGCTTTTACCTAAAACATTCACATCTCTGCACAAATATAAAATCAGCTTTGGGTAATTTTTGGCTTCCATTCTATTCCTTACAGATTATATTCGATTTCTTCTGTAGTGCTTAAATTTATTCTACATCAATTCCAAGCATAAACAAATATTTCAAAGAAACTTAATAGAACGTATACCGAGAAACAAAACAAAGCAAAAAACTTTCTTTAAGATAAAGAAGACCAAAATGAATCGAGGGATGTTTTTGTGATAGATCTGAATTCATTTCCAGCAAAATTTCTGTCCCTTATCCCTAAATGCTTTGATTGATAGGATATTTTTAGTTTTTTCTTTCAACTCATGGGAATCTCTGAGGTGGCAGTTTGGAAGTTACCAGTTGTCCCCCATGACCATGTGAGTGAGTAGCACAAGGAGGCTTTGGAGGGGGTCCTACCAAAGGTCAAGTGACCCCTGCTGAGTCATAGGCCAATGAATGTCATGCCAAGTAACTTGTCCAAGGCATTTTTTTTTTTTTGTCTCTAAACCCCGAAGAAAGACACAAAATAATTTCCCATTATACCATGACCCATTTACCATTTCCCGGACAGTTTTATCTTTTCATGCCCCAGAACTGATGAGAAGTTCTAAAAAGAAGAGTAGAAAAACAGGAAGAGACTACTGCATTTCTAGGTAAGAAATGTTACATTACAAAAACAAAACGATCAAAAAGATTGCAAAAGAGTATAATAATGAGGCTTCCAAAAGACCTTCACTTCAAAAGAAGCCAAACCCTGTTCACTGTCTTCCTCTAGCTTGATTGGCAGGGAGAATCTTCCCTGTTGGTAAAATGAATTCGCTCAGAACTGATTGTCTAAATTCCTTTTTCTTTTCTTTTCTTTTCTTTTTTTTTCTTTTTTTTTTTTTTTTTTTTTTTTTTTTTTTTTTTTTTTTTTTTTTTTTTTTTTTTTTTTTTTTTTTTTTTTTTTTTTTTGAGACAGAGTCTCACTTTGCTGCCTGAGCTAGAGTGCCGTGGCATCAGCCTAGCTCACAGCAACCTCAAACTCCTGGGCTCAAGCAATCCTTCTATCTCAGCCTCTCGAGTAGCTGGGACCCAGCTAATTTTTTCTACATATTTTTAGTTGTCCAGCTAATTTCTTTCTATTTTTACTAGAGACAGGGCCTTGCTCTTGCTCAGGCTGGTCTCGAACTCCTAAGCCCAAATGATACTCCCTCCTTGGCCTCCCAGAGTGCTAGGATTAAAGGCATGAGTCACCACACCCGGCCTGATTGTATAAACTCTGAGAGTAGCAGAAATCTTTCTCTGGTAACATTTGCTAATGTCTACATGGCAGCTATTTGCATAATAACTTCTTTAAAGTAAAGTAGATAAATTACACTCTAAATGCATTCACTGTGCTAGGCAGGGCTTGGTGATCATTTACATGGCATATGCTCCACTGTCATTGCAAACATTAATTTATTAAGTGTTTATAGATCAATTTCCTAAGAATAAAAGATCTTTAGGCTTCTCCAAACCACAGGGTCCTTGATATGTTTTCTACAAACTGGCAAGCTATTGCAAAAGGAAAAAGACTATTTCAGAGTTGAAGAACAATGTAGCTACTAGTGGTGTTAGTTTAAATCTGTAATAAAATATTCCAAAGTGTCTTTAAAATGATAGACAAGAATGAATGAATGAATGAATGAGTGAGTACTTTAGGAAATCTTGCAGACGACCTCTTAGACTGCTCTTACAGATGTTGTAAGTCAAACTGTAACAAACCCTATGCATGGTCATACAGAGTGGTACAATGGACATTGGAGACTCAGAAGCGGGGAGGGTGGAAGCAGATAAGTGATGAAAAACTTCCTGTGGGGTACAATGTACACTCTTCAAGTGACAGGTACACTAAAAGTCCTGACTTCACCTTTTTACAATTCATCCATATTTCAAAAAAACTATATGTACCCCTTAAATCTATTGAAATAAATAAAAAGAAAAACTGTAGCAAACACTGAAAATGTTATCTTTAGTTTATTGAGGATCATAAGGCCACATCAGAGACCAATTAGCAGTTCCAAAACATTTCTGGTGTGTCTCTAGCAGAGACATAGAATTAATTACCCCTTTATGTTCATACCAATATTTTAATGGGATAGGACTCACAGTTTGACCGAAGTCCTTATTAGAAAAATTATCTCAAACCATTCTGTTGTTACGTGTGTAATCCAAATCCCTGTCCTTTAATATAATACCTCTCCCTCTCTGTAGTCTCTTAATTTTTATTCTAAATAATTTAAAGCATTGTAGTTTGCCATGTTTTGTGAATCTTCTCAGCATCCCTATGGGAGAGGCGTATGATGAAAGAGGAGGGTGAGTCACAGAGAGGAATTGATGGTCGTTCCCTAAACTTTTCCTTCTTCTCCCTGCATATACTCTTCCCTTCATATCATCTCAATGCTCCTGTGGCTTTGAAAACCATGTATATATGCTGATAACTCATAAATCTATATTTAAGACCCTAAACTTTGTCCTGAACTCCAGACCTCTTTATTCAATTGCACACAACCCATCTATCCCACAGGCATGTCAAAATCAACTTGTCTAAACATGTACCCATCATCTTCTCCTATTAGTCTGGTGTCCTCCTACAATCCCTAAACCAGGAGATTCTACTCCATTGCCCAATTCGTTGCCTTGTGTACATTATCAATCATGACTACCATCACCCCCGCACACACACATACACTTATCTTCACCTCTGCTGCCACTTTCTTAATCCAGACTACTATCAACTTTCACCTAAACCCAAATTTCCACCCACTTTCCTAGTTATGGCCCTGTTTCCTTGCAATCTATTTTCTACATTGCAACATAATCTTTCTATAATTATACCTTTCATTCTTTACAGTTTCCTGATAGCATCTCCCTATCCTTTGAAAAATTTCAAACTCCTGGACCTGGTTTAACAATGTGTTTATAATCAGAGAGAGCCCAGCTTGCCTTTGTCACCTGATCTCTAACTTCTTCCCCACCAAATTCAACCCCAACTGCATAGACCTTTCTCCAGTTCTTTGTAATTACCAAGAACCCTCCAAGTCTGTTCTTCCATATTGTGCCCTCATGAAATATTCATACCCCTTAATTGTTCACGTGATTAATTCCAGCTCATCCTTTGGATTTCAACTTAGAAGGTTTTCCTGCCAGAAGTCTTGTCTTTGACCGATAGGCTCAAAATGGACAAAGGATGTGTCTGCCTTGTGTATCACAATAACCCCAGCACCTAGCAGCCAGAGTTCTTGGCACTTATTACTCATTGTATTTGGGTCAAATAGATAAAAATTTTCAGGCCAAAGTCCAGAATATGAGTTTTAGTCCTAACTGTTATATTATTAGGTTAGTTAATTAGGTCAAGAATAAAATAAAGAAGGCAGCAAAATCTGAATCTATTTTTAAAGATTTAGGGAACACATTTTCAAAATAGGCTTATATGGTTTTCAGTTGTTCTCTCTGAGCAACTCAGCAAAGCCACATACCAATTGGTGGAAAGCTCTTCCACATCAGAATTTAGTAAAAGCCAAACTATCCACACAAAAAATGTCTTATTTGTCATCATTCCCAATTTTAATAGGAATATTAAATTAAATTAAATTTTAAAATCTTTCCTAAAATTTTTTTTTGCTAATTAGCAGATTGGCTTGGTATTATGATTCCTGCTCAGATTCTTTACCTAATGGAGATTGAATGACTGATCCTTCCACCTCTGGAGATCTGGAATCAGTTTACTGAGACACAACCTGAGTTCTCCTTATTCACTTGACATAAGTAGCAGTAGCTGTGTGATTTACAATTGCACTGGTGCTGACCTACTAATGGAATTGAATGGGTGGATTAAATTTTACCAGGAAAATATTGAGTCTGATCTAGGAGCCAAGCTCTCTGTAGTCTCGTATCTCATCAAACTCTATCTTTTACTGACATCACAATTTGTACAAATGCTGTTCAAAGCAATGCACTAAAATGAATGACTCGAAATGTGGCTTTATGGTGATAAAGGGTTTTTATTCCATTTTCCTATCTGGTCATTCCATATTCATTTATAAGATGTTTATTACTGATAATGAGCTGATCTTCATTGCTTCTCCAACAAACATGGTTATATAAATATTGATATAGATGTGGAGATATGGATACAGATATATATATTGATACAAATAAAATGTTGGTTTTTTTCTTTAGTAAATTTCCTTAAGCTATCATATAGTTTACTGGTATGCTTTACTTATATGCACTGGTATGCTGAAAGTGTTTCTGCTTAAAGTTCTTGTTAATATTTAAAAACATTACTCCTTTGAAAATTCATATTGTTTAATCATCGTATTTGTAAAAAATAACAAAATGATTTGGAAAGTCTCAATGCAAAAGCTCATGAGCAGTTCTTGCTTTTGAGGTCACAGTTTCTAAAAATAATATCTTTTTTTAAAATAATGTGACCTAGGCATCAGATGTGTAGTACTAAGGTTGTTCGTTTTTTCCTTCAGAAATAGTAAAGGAAACCAGCGATTCCTCTTTGTAATGTTCACTTACACAGCAAGAGATGCAAATATATTTTTTCGTGACCTGGATTTTTAGAACAGCTCATTAGCGCCATTTAGCATGTAATAGATATTTTGGCTAAAGAAGTTTATGGGTTTTACAAATAATTTCTTCCTCCCACACACCAAATTTAACAGTTTTATAGTCCTTTACAACTTCCACCCCATGCATGCACCTCATCATTATACCAGGAGCCAAATTTTAATGATTTTTGTTGCCTCTAGCACCTTATACATGGTTAGAAATGATGCACCCCAAACTCTGATTAAACACGAAACTTTACTGATGGAAAACAGGTCCACTGAGTAAGTAATAATGATGAGTGAGATTTCATGCTGTTTTACTGCCAACAGACCATCAGAAACGGAGCTCAGTTCATATAAAAACAGCCCTCGACCAAACAAGTCAGGATGGCTGGCGGCCTTGGTAAACACGTAAATGAACTTGATAACCCTCTCTGTTTGGAGAATTCATGTAAAATATTCTCCTGCTTGCTTTATTTGGCTTGGTTTAAAATGTCAAGGGATTTGCAATGAGGCCATTAGCTTCTAAACTCCTAAATTAATTGAATGTGTATTATACAATGGCTGACCAGGACCTGAAGTACGACACACAATATCTTGAGGAAACCTGAGAAACACATAAAAGAATCTAAGAATAATGTGTAAGGTAGCTAAAAGGAAACATTATTGGGTTTCTCCAAATAATGAGCACTGCCATCCCAAAAGCATAAAGAGTTGGCAACATGAAGAATTATTGTATCCTGTTGTAACTTAATAAGGTATAATGATGTGACGGTAAGAATAACGAAAAATGTTTATTGAACACCTAGTAACTGCTAGATTCAATACTGTGTTCTTTCTATGTATGAATTCATATAACCCTTCCAACATTTTAATGTAAATAAATTGTTCACATTTCACAGATATGAACACTGAACTTGAGGGATAGTAAAAGTACCTTGCTCAAGGTCACATGTGAGCCTTGGATATAGAGCCAGCATCCAAACCCTGGTATGCTGGATTCAAACTGTTCTCACTACACAATTTATATTTCATTCATTCATTTTTAAACTTAATCTTGTACTTGCATTAATCATCTGAGTCTTTTCTGAACCAAATTCCTGCCTTTTATTGTAAATGAAACAAGAAGGGGTAAAACTAAGTGATTTATAAGATAATTAATAAACTGTGACCAGCCCGTTCAAGGCAGAGTTGGTTCTAGACAAAATGACAGAACAAAAGTTTGAATTCGAGCTCCTCTAAACTTCATTTTGCACCCAGATTCCCACCATCTATCCTCCAAATGGTGTCTTTTCTTCAATCTTCTCACCTTTAAAATATCCCTCTCCGTAACCCAACTCCACTGGGTGGGACAATGGCCCAACCGTTGTCTTCCTTACATAGCTTTCCAACAACACAGTTTATAAGTCTTATTCTCTGTATGTTATTCTCTCACATCTTCACTGGGAATTTTTCCTGTCTATTAAAACTCAGGTAATTTTTATTTTCCCCAGTGAAAGAAAGGTCTGTTGCCTAAATAAGACTTTTTCTGAGTATCATATAGTGCTAATAATAATTGCAAACAATTTGTCAGGTCTTTCCCTTGCCAAAAAAGAAAAAAACGTTCTTTTCTCCATTATCTAATGCATTCCCTTATTTCCAAATTTGTCTATCCCTCTTTCTTCTATCTTTTATATTCAATATTTGACTGACTCAGATTCAGCTTTTCCTATAGCATTCAGAATATTGGCTCATCAAGCACAAGCATGAACACACCCACATTAACACCCATCTCTGACTGTCTTCTTGTGTGAGCATCCTTGACCCAATTGTGGGTTTGCCTCTTGGACATCAGTCTTCCTATGACAGCCAGTCTCACACTGCCATGAGTACCCAGCTCATTCTAGAACCCATGTCTGCTAAGTTTCATTGCAACTTGATAATGTAGTAAAAATCAAATTGATATTTTTATAAAATAGTGGTGTGAAATACTATTATTTTCTTGAAATGGGCATTCTGATTTGTTTTATTACTTCACAAATATAAATAAGCCATGGCATCAAATATTGAGTCCCATAAAAATAAATTAGTAAGGCAATTTCATCCATTAGTCTTTGATTCCAGAATAAAAAAACATCTTCGATTCACTTGATTTCAATTGTTTTTTCCTGTATTTTAAATATACACATAAAAGAAGTCACTTGATCATAATCTACTGTAAAATATTAAAGGGGTGTAAATGGCATTGATCAGAACTAATAAAGTGCTGATCACCAATAAAGTGCTGGTCAGCCATATTAATAAATGGAAGGAAAAGTAAGAGGCCTATACAAAGGCAATTTATTTTAAAAAATTCTAGTGGAAGAAAAGCAATATTAATGAAACATATTGGAAATCTGGGAAAAAAATCCATGGATGAACATGATCAAAATGGGAATTATAGACTATATAAAATTTAACTCTCCAGAAAAATCAGAAGGAACAAGAAATAAAAATATGAGAATAATTGCAGTAAAGAATCAATTATTTACAAGTATCAAAGTGTTATTTTAAGAGGAAAGAAGTTACAGTAGGATAGAAAGAAGGCAAAGAAAATACCAATATTGCAATGAAATAAAGAATGATAACATTTAAAACAAAGCATTTAAGACGAATCTTTAAAACACTCCAAAAAGTACTAATTTTTTTCATTTCAAAAATTTCTAGACAGTAAATAAAACAATTTTACTTTGAAAAGTTTCTCAGTTCAAAGAAAAGACATGTTTATGACCCAGAACTTAAAAAATATAAACATATGAAAGATTTTATTAGTTTTATTACTCCTGACAAGAAAAATTTTGCCACAAATGTGAAAATGGAAACATACTGGGTGTAAAAATCTTGAGCTACTCCCAATGAGCACAAGTTAGTAAAATAAATAGTTCATTGTCCATAGCATTAAAGTGTATTAACTTTGGATAAAGTAAATTTTCAGAAGTTAAAAATTTAGGAATATACCCATGCTTTTTCCTCAGATCTATCATGCCCCTCAATGGAGTAGCCAATTACTTAAAAGGGAACCACAGTAGAGAAATATTCGAGATTCTAGAGTTCGGAAACCTGGTTCATCAGTAAGAGGCATTATTGTCTTTCATGAATCAACATCTATTTTTAAGAATTCATACTGGGGGCAATACTATCACTAATAAAGAAAAACCAAACAGATCTAAAATTGTACTCTGCTTTCAGGAGCTAATAATCCAGAGATAGCACATAGAGAGAAAAATCAAACATAGCACAATAATAAATAATAGTGGACATAAGAATTATATGAAGTCTACGGATGGGCTTCAAAAACAAAATGATCAAAAAATATTTTTTTTACAGAATGCAGGATTTAAGTTTGACTCTGTAAATATGCATAAATTAGGTACAAAAGAATAAAAGAAAACCAGGAGAGAAGAATAAAATGCACAATTCTTCAGATGTAGCAATACCCGTTCTCATGGAATAGTGAGGATGAGAGCCAAGAGTTCATTTAAGAAACAGTAAAAAATAGGGTGTTCATAGGATGGGGAAGAATTATGGAGAGTTTTGAAGGAAACATAATACAGTGTTGGAGTATTAATATGGAGTCAGGAAATAAGCTTTTAATATCTGTATCCATTTAGATTATCTCAAAAGCAAACCTGGAGTGTTGAGATAAGGGGTTATAATTACTTACAGCAATAACTACATCACTTTCCCATGCCCATTTTATCCCTTTTGGGGTAATACAAGAGAACCAGATAGACCCCGTAGGTGCACAAAAAGGAGAGGAAGAAGAAGCAGCAGCCCAAAACTATGGTTCTGGAAGCTTGTAAAGGCTACATGGTGTTCCTGCTTCCTTCCTAGAGAGAAGAAACCTTTGCTCCCTAATGTTTTACGATCCTCTGGAATGTGAACAGATGGCTCCATGGCTCCAGGTTTTATCCTGCTTTGAAAAGTAAACACATTTAGAAATAAATCCTTAATTCTCTCCAAAGGTTTCTCATTATCTATCCAGTCATCTTTTATTTCCTCTAACCCACACTTGTCCTTTTAACTCAAGTTCTGGTTTTCTTTGCTGGAAATCCCTAAATGTGCAGAAACACGAAAATATTCACTGCTGACATCAACAGGCCTGAGTTTGAATTACAGATCCGTAATTTACTAGCTATGTGCTTTTGCACAATAATTTAATATCGTCAAAGCTCAGTTTCCTCAATTATAAAAGAAAAAATTAAAAGATCTAATTTAAAAGTTAGACTTTTAAAAACGTTTTTCAAAAGTTAATAGTTGTGTGATTTAAATTGGATAAATCATATAAAAAACTATGACCATTGCCTACCTTGGTAATAAGGACTTAATCCCTGTTAGCTATAATTATTTTGTTTTTAAATACAGAAGAAGTCTCTAAACTTTCTATAATTAAAATAAAAGAGTAATTAAAAATTGTTAAGCCTGAGACTAAAAACAATACTTAAGCACAGTTATTAAAAGCAAAGTCTCTGAAATGAGCTACTCCTAGGTTTGGGTTTGAATCTTGGCTCTGCCATTTACTGGCCATATAGCCCTGGAGGTATCATGCAGCCTTCTAGGTTTTATTTTCTCATATTTAAAATGTTGATAATGATACTTAACTCATGGAATTGTTACAAGAATTATATGAGGCAGTGTATAAAAAGCATAAAACTTGGTATATTATTAAGCTCTATATATTAATCGTTTTATTGTCATTGTTTTAATTGTTGTTATTGCTATGTTAGGGAATGGGGTTCACATGTAAAATTTAGTCAAGAGGATAATCACTGGGCTCTTGTATTGGTTCAGGAGTGAGGGCCTGAACTTCTGTGGAATCAGAGAGGACTAAGCCTGTCTAGAGTATGCAGGAACTTTGTGAATATCTCTATATGCATTTACTTCTACAAAGAACATCAATCTCTATAAAGAATGTCTCACTTGTGTTTTCCCAAACAGAAGTTGTCTGAGCTTAATCAGGGTAAAGGGTTGACTACTGGACTAATATTGCACTTTGCATTCCGTTATATTTCAACAGTAATGGAAGAGCTGGCAAAGAGGAGAGTATCATATTTAACTTGAATGGACCAGATTACTCTGCACAAAGTAAGTAAAGGAAAAGCTAGAAAAGAATTTTTCATCTCATTCTGTGAAGTGAGCATATATTTTACTATTTTCTGAACACAAAGGAATAAATCAAGCATTGTGAGTGCTGAAAATAGGAATAACTGAAAAGAATTTAATGCTTAAAATTATGTAGAAAAGAAAACAAACGGCATACGTGACATTTTAAAAAAAAGTAAAATGGGTATCATATATTCAATTACTTAATAATGAATATAAGTTTCTGAAAGTCCATGCAAATAAGCTCAATCAGAAATGGAAAAGGAGACATTATGACTGATACCACAATGATGCAAAATATCATCCCTGATTATTATGAAAACCTCTATGCACACAAACTAGAAAACTTAGAAGAACTAGATAAATTCTTGGAAACACACAACCTCCCAAGCTTGAATCAGGAAGAAGTAGGAATCCTGAACAGACCAATAATGAGTAGCAAGATTGAAACAGTAATAAAAAACCTCCCACCAAAAAAAGCCCTGGCCCAGATGGATTCACAGCTGAAAACTACAAGACTTACAAAGAAGACTGGCACCCATTCTGCTGAAATTGTTCCATAACTTTGAGAAAGAGGATATCCTCCCTAACTCATTCTATGAAGCCAAAGTCAACCTTACATCAAAGTCAGAAAAGGACACAACAAAAAATAAAAACTATAGACCAATATCCCTTATGAACATAAATGCAAAAACCCTCAACAAAATGCTAGCAAACCGAATTCAACAGCCATGATCAAGTGGGTTTTACCCCAGGGATGCAAGGAGGATTCAATACATGCAAATCAACAAATGTGGTTCACCACATAAACAGAACCAAAAACAAAGACTATATGGTCATCTCAATAGATGAAGTAAAAACAATCGACAAAATCCAACACTCCTTCATGATAACAACCCTCAACAAACTAGGCGTAGAAGGAACATACCTCAAAGTAATAAAACCTATATATGACAAACCCACAGCCAACATCATACTGAATGGGGAAAGGTTGAAAGCATTTCCCTTAAGGACTGGAGCAAGACAAGGGTGCCCACTGTCACCACTTCTATTCACCACAGTACTGGAAGTCCTGGCCAGAGCACTCAGGCAAGAGAAAGAAATAAAGGAAATCCAAATCACGAAAACAGAAGTCAAATTACCCCTGTTTGCAGCTGATATAATCTTCTTTCTATTATAGAAAACCCTACAGACTCCACCAAAAGACTCCTAGAATTGATAAATAAGTTCAGCAAATTCTCAGGCTACAAAATCAATGTACACAAATCAGTAGCATTTCTGTATACTAATAACAGTCAAGTTGAGAGTCAAATCAAGGACACAATGCCATTTAAAATAGCTGCAAAGAAAATAATATATCTAAGAATATACTTAACCAAGGAGGTGAAAGATCTCTACAAGGAGAACTACAAAACACTGAAGAAAGAAATCACAGATGACCACAAACAGATGGAAGAACCATTCCATGCTCATGGAATGGAAGAATCAACATTGTTAAAACATCCATACTGCCCAAAATGATTTACAGAGTCAATGCAATTTCCATCAAAACACTGTGATTTTTCACAGATCTAGAAACAATAATCCTAAACTTCATATGGAACCAAAAAAGAGCCTGAATAACTAAAGCAATCTTAAACAAAAAGAACAAATCTGGAAGCATCACATTACTTGACTTTAAATTATGCTATAAGACTATACTAACTAAAATGGCATGATATGGGCACAAGAACAGAGACATAGACCAATGGAACAGAACTGAGAACACAGATATAAAATCATCCTCATATAGCCATCTAATGTTTGACAAAGCAGACAAAAACATACACTGGGGAAAAGAATCCTTATTCAGTAAATGGTGCTGGGAAAATTGGATAGCCACATGCAGAAGACTGAAACAGGATCTGCACCTCTCTTGTAAATATAAGCCTAGGAAAAGAATTTATGACTAAGAACCCAAAGACAAATACAGCAACAGCAAAAATAAATAAATGGCACTTAATTAAACTAAAAAGTTTCTGCACATCAGATATCAGCCTGTTGTTAAATCTTAACATAATAAGGCTTTAAAAATACTGGTAAAAGAAAACAGTAGAATATTAAGATGAGGACAGAGAAAAAGTTATATGCAAATCACACATAAGGTCCTACTAGATATTAACATATAATATATTTGTGCATTTAAATTGTATATATATATATATATATATATATGTTCTTTTTCAAGTTACAGAAACAAAGGCAAATAAATGATAGGGCTTATGAAATTCAAATTTAAACTGTTCAGCAACATTAAGAGTTGAATTTGTTTATCCAAATCTGAAGATGGTTGAGGCTTATAAGGTCAGAAAAAATTTTACAAATGATACACTAATATGATTGCTGAAATTAGGGTTCTATTTACCTTCTTTGAAAAGGAATCATGTTGTAGAATTTCCTGCTGCCTTAATGTAGTAATACTGTGAAGAGGTAATGTTCAACTTATTTTCAATTTAATTTAAAATAAAAGGCTCTAAGAAAAAAGAAGCATTCTAGCTGTTAGAAAATGATTCACCAGGAGACTTACAGGAAAGTACCATTTTATTTATTTATTTATGTTTATAAATGTATTTTTATAATTCACTTTGTGATTCTTTTCTATTTATTTATTTATTTAATTTCAGAATATTACAGGGATACAAATGTTTAGGTTACATATGTTGCTTTTGCATTGCCTGAGTCAGAACTACAAGTGTGTCCATGCCCCAGATAATGTCCACCACACCGATTAGGTGTGCATATACACATCCCCTCCTCTCTCCCACCTGCCCAACAGCCAATGAATGTAACTTCCATATGTGCATATAAGTTTTGATCAATTTGTACCAATTTGATGGTGAGTATATGTGGTGCTTGTTTTTCCATTCTTATGATATTTCACTTAGGAGAATGGGCTCCAGCTCCATCCAGGATAATACAAGAGGTGTTAGTTCACCATTGTTTTTTGAAGGGGAGTTGCACTCCATGGTACACATATACCACATTTTATTAATCTACTCAAGTATTGATGGGCACTTAGACTGATTCCACATCTTTGCAATTGTGAATTGTGTTGCTATAAACATTCAAGTTCAGATGTCTTTACTATAGAATGTCGTTTTTTCCTCTGGGTAAATACCCAGTAGTGGGATTGCTGGATCAAATGGTAGTTCTATTTTTAGTTCTTTGAGGTATCTCCATATTACTTTTTATAGAGATTGTACTAGTTTGCAGTTCACTAGTATATGAGTGTTCCCACCTCTCCACATCCACTCCAACATTTGCTGTTTTGGGACTTTTTGATAAAAGCCATTCTCACTAGAGGAGATAGCTCATTGTGGTTTTAATTTGCATTTCCATAATGATTAGTGATGTTAAGCATTTTTTCATATGTTTATTGGCCACTAGTCTATCTTCTTTTGAAAAGTTTCTGCTTGTGTCCTTTGCACACTTTTTAATGGTTTTGTTTGATTTTTTCCTTCCTGATTTTCCTAAATTCTGTATAGATTCTAGTTTTGTAATTCTCTTTGTTTTGGAGCAAGATGGATTCTAAATAAATAAGTAACAAGAATGGAACACCATTTTAAAAAATAAAAGCTATTGTCTTATTTCTCAAACACACACACATTTTTTGTTACTTTGTGTAATCAATAAGTTATTGATTTTGAGGTCCAAAACATGTACAGCTTGTAATTATGTAGACTGATCACAGTGCTCAAAAGAGTTTGCTGGTGAAGATATTACCATATGCATTTTTTGTTCATGATACTTTTTTAAATTGTTTAGATTACACCATGTTCCAAAAGCAGATAAGACTCTTTTAGGTACTGTCATAAAATTCATGTGTAAAATATGTCCATTGGCAGATAAGTGTGTCTGTCTAGGGATTCTATGTTTGAAAAATATTTCAGGTTGTCTTAAACCAATAACAATAGAAAAGAACTTTACAGGAGAGTCTTTAAAAGGGTATCAACCAGTTTCTACTGATTTAAGATAATCCCGATTTTTAATATAAAACTGTCTCTAAATGTTGCCAGGGTTTATTTAAGAATATATAATCAAGTGCAACTGTCTGAAAACTGCTTAGCTGAAACATGTATACCCTTTTGTGATAGGCAAAGTAATGACATCCCGTTGCTGTTTGCACCCTAATCCTCAAAACCTGAATATGTTGCCTTACATGGGAAAACTGATTTTTTAGATGTAATTAAATCAAGGATCAAGGTGTAATTAAATCAAGAGGGTATTATCCTGGATTATCCAGGTAGGCCCAATATAATAACAAAGGTCCTTGTAAGACCAGAATCAGAAAAAATATGGCAATGGATGAAGAGGTTAGAGCAATGCAGTTGCTGGCTTTGAAGATGGAAGAGGGCCATGAACCAAAGAACACTGACAGCCCTCTGAAGCTGGAAAAGGCAAGGAAAGAGACTCTTTCCTTGGTTCTCCGGGAAGAACAAGACCCTCCCGACACTTTGGTTTTAACCCGGTGAGACTCCTGAGCTCCGGAACGTCAAGACAATAAATTCGTATCCCTTAAGCCATTAAGTTTGTGGAAATGTGTTACAACAGCAATAGAAAACTAACACACTCTCCAAAAACAGTTTGTCTACACTTGGCATTTCCATTTTTATCCTTCCTATTCTCTCTCATCATCCACTCCAGCTGCTCATTCATCTTCACCAATCCACTGAGAGTGTTCTAATCAGTATCGACGATGACCTCCACATTGTCAAACCCATTAGTCGATATTCATGTCTCACCTTCTCAACCCCTCAGCAGCATCTGTCACCTCGAATCACAATGTCCTTGAAACATTTTCTTTCTATGACTTCCAGGACGAGACGTTTTCCTGGTTTCTCTCCTCCTGCTTCTCAACCTCCTATTCAGCATACTCTTCCTCCTCCAATGTCTAAGCATCAGTGTGCTTCAGGGTTTAGTCTTCAAACCTCCTATCTATATGTTCATTCCGGGCAGTCTTATAAATTATCATAAATTTGGATATTATATGTGGCATGGTAATGTCTAAACTTTGAGCTTCAGATATACAACTGCCTATTTGAAATCTCTTAAATTTCTTATAGGTATTAATATCTCGAAACTAACATATCTACAACCAAAATGTCAATTCTTTATTTCTTTCCCCTTGTCTTCCCCTGGAGATGAATCTCAGGAAAGGGCACCATGGTTCACTGAGTTGCTCAAGCAAACACCTTGTGGGCCTCATTTTCTCCTTCCTCTCTTGTGCACTTCACATCAGAAGATCTCTTTAGCTCTTACTTTGTGGAAGGAATACTTGACTGCTCATCAAAAGTCGTGTTTCAGACTTCTGTTTTTGGTTAGATTAGAGAAATTAGAAGAAGCCATCTAAGATCTGTGGAACATTTTAAATAACCTAATATACATAGAATTACAATCTTAGAATGAAAGGAGAAAGATAATAAAACAAAAAATATTTGATAAAAGATATCAACCTACAGGTCCAAGAATCTCAGTGAAACACAGGCAGGATAAACACAATAAAATCACACCCAATTAAACTGCTGAAAATCAAAGATTAAAGAGAAAAACATTAAAATCAGATTTAGCCAGAACCACACAATAAATGAAGAAAATACATATTATATCTAACTTCCTAACTTGTTACTAGAAATAATAGAGGCCAAAAGACAATGAACTAATATCTTTAAAGTGCTAAAATTAAAAATAAATTCCAACTTACACTCTTATACACAGAAGAAATATCCTTTTTTTCTTTTATTCTTTTTGTTTTTTAATTGACACATAATAATTGTGCATCTTTATGGAGTACACAGTGATGTCCTGATATCTATAACATAGTGATCAGATCAGGGTAATTAACATCCCCCATCTCAAAAACTTAAACTTTTTTGATATGTATCAAAATATTCTTTGGCATTTAGCTCCATAAATTATAATGTGCATCTCTCAGTTATTACATTCTACCTATGAATACTCAGTCTATAAGCGCTCACATGAGTACTTCACAAATGATATGAGAACATTAAAAACACAACTATATCTTCATTTACCTCACTCTTGCCCTTTGTGTTCTTATTAATCCATATGGATTTGAGACTCCAAACTGTTAGCATGAATAAATAAAGAAATTTTCACTTTGTTGAGGCCATCAAATATTTTGGGTTGTATTTGTCACCACAGCCACTCCAGCCTACCTGACAAATACAACCATCAAAATATAGGCTGACTGTGCCCAAGCCTTTCCTTCTCCGGCTCTACTACCCTGGTCTAATATACCATCATTGTGGATCTGAACTTCTGCAATAGTCTTTAAATAATGTCCCTACTTTGATTCTTTCCACTCCCTTAGTCTATTCTTCTGATATTCTAAATAAGTCAATCAGATTGTGCCACACATATTCCCTGAACAGTATGGGAAACGTTCCTGTAAGTTTCCATCACATTTAGAAATAGAACACTAAATCGTCACCATAAGTGATGAAATTAAACATATTTAATAAGTAATGCAATAGTACCAACCACCCCAGCCCCTACCATTGAATCAATCCTGAGGAAGGGATCAGGGCATCTGCCAATGCAGGAAGATAATAAAGGGCTCTGAACAGCTGCTGTTTACTAAGTAGTGTGGACATATGTCAATATTTGAATAATGAGTTTAGTTGTACCAGTGCAAGCAGACTGAACTTATATGGCTTGCTATGCCCTGCATGTTCTGGCCCCAGATTTCCTCTTTGACCTCATATTCTAACCCTTTTTTTCTCTCCCTGTGCTTAGGCTATGCTGGTCTTCTCAGTAAACATACAAAGAACATGTCACCTCAGGGTCTTTGCACTTGCAGTTCCCTCTACTGGGAAGCTTATATTGTATCCTCCCTCATTCTATAGGTTCTATACACAGATGTATATAGAACTCCCTTGATCACCCTGTCTACAAGCACATGTCTTCCACTCTCTATCCCCTTACCATGCTTTATTTTTTTTCATAGCTCTTACCACATCCAGATATTATTTACTGCTTCTCCCTCTAAAATGTAAAAGCAGGGATTTGTGTGTCTTATTTGCCAAGGACTCACTAGTACCTAGAGTAGTTCCCTCTGATTACCTGATGGGTGATTTGTGTACATCTGATATAAACACTGGAGATGCTTCAAGGATGATCCGATAAGTAACATATGATGGCAACAGACATAATGTTTTATCAACTTGGGAGAGGGTGATTCCTTAGAGACAACATTTTGGATAGGAGATAGTGAAAAAAAGTTCAGAGCCACAAAGAATAGTTATAAAACCTGCAACTAGAATCCAAAAGCCAAGGCAGTTATGATGAGGCTGGCTACACAAACATACTAAATTACTTTAAAATTCAGTAGGAAACATTTGCAAATCTCCTAGGAACTCTTATGAAATAGACTTTTAAAATTCTTTGTTGAAGATGAAGGCATAAAAGTTATTTATGAACAATGAAGAACATGTAGAGTATAGGATTGCAAAATAATAGATTTAGGACAAAATTTCCTAGCATATGTCCAACACAGACATTTTTAGATGTGCCTTTTTAGAATTTCTTACTCTGGTATTAATTTTAGAAAAGAGTAAAAATGGGGCTCTATATAGAAAGCAGGAGACATTTAAACACAATATGGCATAGCCTTGTAAATTTGCTGAACAATTCTCCTGCCTGCTAATATATACCCCAACTTTCCTAAGAAAGCATGATATAATTTTAAAAAGAAACAATCCCTTTATAACTCACCTAGCATGAACCAGTATTGAAAATTAACCAATGTGTTCCCAGTTTAGATACATCTTATAGAAGGCTGCTAGTAAAATGTTGTAAAATAGTAAGTAGGCAGTATCAATCACCATTAAAAATTTCCAGTGTTTCCAGAGGTATTAGCTATTGTATATCTGCATACTTAAATATGATTAGTTTGAGATGATAAATCATTAAAATTAAGTTGATTTACTTAAAAGTGTTGGTTTTTCTGGTATGACTACTAAATTTATTATCAAATTTTCTGAATTTACATACAAATTTTTTTAAAAAGTTGCTGGAGTATTAAACAGTTTGTTTCTCCTATTATAGTTTTAAAAATGATATCAAATTTTATGCTCTTCGTGCCATGATTATTTGAGAAAGTACTGTCAGGTTTTAGTCTGAAAATGTTGGTTCTTGGTGTACCCATGGCCGAAGAATGACCAGACATGCCAAAGTAAGGCAAGCACAAAAATGAGGTTTATTAAGGAGAGAAAGATAGGATTATAGGGCAAGAGCAAGATATAGGTTTACAGAGCATGGTACATATGCCACAGATGACGACTGGAACCACCGTTGCAGCAAAGCGAGTGCAAACGGAAGGGCGCAAAAGAGGCTGGTTATGGTCTATATACTGTTTTATAGTGTCCAGATTGGGACCTCCCTCGTTGTTCAGAGGTCACCATGGAACCGCTTTGATTGGACAGTTTGAAGTCACATGACCTGAGTCTGAACTATGCATGCGGGTTGTTCTAGTTCAATTTCCGGACTCTGTGATACCTATGCTGTTTGTCCTATGGGCTAGAGAGTCCTCTGCATTCTTTTGCAGCTGGCACACTAAGTTATGATTGGCAGATTCATAGGATATTTCCTCCTCACCAGCTATGGCATCCACTCAGGAGATTAGGGTGGGGTAAGACCAAGCTGGAGGCCACAGCACCCGCTTTCATCCCTAGGAGACCCAGAATCCCTTCCTATCTACCTAACAGTATGACAGGAAAAAATGCAATATTAATAGAGCAACTTACTAAAATTTATAAGAAAAAGAGCATTCCCCCATTTCAGAAACAGCTCGAAGTATTATATTAAAAATTGTGGCAGAAACAGAGAACAAAGGTTGTCTGCAAGTTAGTTCAAGCTGTGGAGCAGGATGGTGTGAGTTTAGGGACTGGGGAAATAGTGGCCAAGGTTGTCCACCTATTCCTCACTGTTGAGTTAAAAACTGGAATGGAAGTTACTTTCAAAGGACGCATCCCTTGCCTAAAGAATGTCAGTCAATTTCCCACATCTAATAAGAGACATCTACAACCAGTGGCATTCTGAAAACAATTTCTCAGAGAAAAAAGGAGGACCTACTCCCAAAATCTCATTTTTAATGCATAAAAATTTAGAACAAGGAAAAGTAAAATGATTTCTAATCACATACACATATATGTGTATACTTCTTAGTGATTTTCTAATATTTTCTAAATTTATTATATTAAAAGGAATATTTATCCATGAGTGTTAAAGCTGAAGATCCACAATACTAAGACAATCTAATGCTTTTTTAAAAAAAACATTCAAACAATTTTTTTCTGATTCATTTTTCTCTGACTTTTAACTTTGGGAAAGTATCTTGGAAATTTGGAAAAAAAATTATTTCTATCATTGTATCTAAACTTTTCAAATTTAAACTTGTCTTCTCTCTAAGAAACTTCCTTTACCATGGTTAGTTTTCTTTAAGTCTTTTTAATCATATTGTTTTACTTAGTGCTACACATTGTGCACATTCCTGGAAATAGCCAATGTATTTGTCTCATAAAACACTGTGTTTTCCTTTATACAGGTGGCATTGTGCTCGTGCCAGGCATCTCTGGGTGGCCATGTTGCCTATTTGAATGTAAATTATGTATGGATGTGTGAGAATAGAACTGCAGGCACTGTTATAACAACTCACATTAAATAATGCCCTGGTGTCTAGAAACTTAATGTAGGAATGTTTCATTGTTTTGAAATTAATCATTAAGGTGGGCAGAATGTCATTACTGGGTGTCCTTAACTGGCCATGCCATACAGGCAAAGCAGAACAAGAGCTTGAGGATGAATTCAGAAGGTTGAGATGTTTACAGCTAGAGCTCCAAAGCGCAGATGGAAAAATTAGCAGATCCACAGAGAATAGTGGTGTTCTTTTGTGACCTTCCTCCTCCAATTTATATTCTCCAATGTGCAAGTGAAATAAGTTCCCCTTCAAAGCTCTATAGAATTACATTAAAAAAAAAGTTCAGCAAACCATTATTGCCACTCACCCGCTCGGTTTTATTGCTTCTTTCCACTCACCACCCCCATCCCTGCAACCTTCTGAAATCGTCTGATGCCATCTGAGCAGCATATGAGATCCCCTCTTAAATAAATACCCCAGCAGAGGGATCCAAGGTTGTGTTTACTTTTCTCTAACTCCTTTTGGTTCTTTTCCTTAGCATCACTAGACTCACTCCTTACTAGCCTTCCACCTTGACTTACTGTATTTCTGCTTGTTCAGTTTGCCTATCAGCACATTTCCAACTGAGTAAAGTGAAACAAAAGGAATATATGGAAAGCTGAGATTTAGTTCATTTTTATAATAAAAATATAAGAGACAGAAAGAAGAAAGCATGGAGAAACATTGAAGGAATTTATAAATATATACACCATCACATATTATGTGTCGGGAATTAAATCCCAAATTCAGGTTGTTATAAATTAATTATAAATTAAAAGAAGATGGAGATTAAAATGAAGCTAGTTATAAGTAGATAGCAATGTCTTTTTGTTATAAAACTTCTTTTTCTATAGACACGTAGACTTGTTTGATCCATTCTCGTGAACACCTATGAGCTAATGATGTTGATGATGATGCTGGTTTTCTCCTGAGAAAGTGAGGTTACTAACTGATTAACTTTTACTTTGTGTTTATCTTTTTTCTTTGTTTACATATTTTTCTGCATTCTTTCTCAAACACGCCTGGTTTCTAAAATGGGAAGTTTACAATGGATGGGTATTGTGATTTCTTAATGTGACAATATTTCTACTTTTGACAGTTAGGTGATCCATTCAAGGAGTAAGTGGCTCCTTTAATAAGATAATAGAATGTTTGGTGACTGTGAAACTTGACTGGGAAAATAGAAGGTATTGTTACAAAATTATGAGAAATCTGAATCTTAAACCACGTTAAACTTCAGCGGCTGTGGTACCACAAAAAAAAAAAAAAAGATATTAGGATAACGAGTTAAAACTGATAAGTGTTTATAAGAAAACACTTTTTCTCAGTTGGAAGACTCTGAAACTGTGTTTATCCTTGTATGTTATATTATGACACATGGGGTTTGGGAAAAACAGGCCAATTGATTTTGTCTCAATTCCGTTGAAATCTTCATGTCTTGATCCTAATTGTAAATTGACTGTAAATGCTCTGTATAGTAGTCTAGTAAACTAGAATAATGATGATCTTAATGATTTGCCTAACTTTTTGAAGCCTTCATAAGAATCTTTGTCTAGAAAGCTACTGCTAATCTTTTATCTGGACTTTGGAAAATGGACAGTGTTTGTACCCAAGAGTTTCTGTAATTTAAAGATAAGTGGGTAAGTACTAAACTATTAAATATAATGTCTGGATTGTTTTTGTTTTTGTTTTGTCTTAATATATACAGTACACAGAGAGAACATTCTAAAGATTTCCACTTTTATTATATAAATGAGCAATAAGCCCATTCAAAAATTGGATTAAATTAGTTTTGTACATATACTTTAGGCAATCAGTATAGTTACATAGAATTAAATATAAATGTCTAAGATTCATGTTAATGAAATATAATGAACATCTGCACTTAATCGTTTTGTTTGATAGTCACTATTAATGCACTATCATGTCCAGATGGTTGGCATCATTAACTCTGTTACTTACAACCAGTTCCTGATGACTTGTCCTGTTTTGTAGCACAATAATATATATGCTCTTGAGCCTCACTCTCTGAAATGTGCCCCCTGTACTTCATCTCCCCCTTTCACCTATTTCCATTTCAACATCTAGCATAGTTCCCTGAAGGCAATATGAAACTTTGCCATGATTAGTTGCTAAAACTAATACGTAGTGGCAGCAAAAAGTCATTAGCTGGTACAAATCTGGCTGCAGATCAGCAGTGTTGGTTATAATCCATACCTTGGTTATGACTTGGATTCTATTAGGAATGAGAAGAGCCGAAAATCATCAACTGGGGCTGCTAGTCCCAGAAGCAAAATTCAGAGAGATGTGATTGATGCAAAGTACCCTTCCCACTCTAACCCTGTATTTATTTAGAAAGCCCATTGTTCAATCCTGTATTGCCTAAAGCTACAGGTGGTAGGTCAAATTTAATAAGGAGCCCACTTCCAATTGGTAATGCCCTCTTTATAAAACAAAACAGTGCCGTGGAAAGAACTCTAGGCAGGAGGTCAGGAAACCTAGGACAAGCCCTGGACATTTCAAACTTCCAAACATTTATTGAGTGTGGACCATGTGGAGATATACAACTGCAGGAAAGCAGGCCATAATAAGACATCACGTTTGACCTGAAGGAGCCTAAAACCTGTAACTAAAAACTGTTGTAGCTTTTGTTAACTTTTCAATGCCTGTTTCCAACTTGAAAATGGAAATAATTATATCTACCCTGACATACTCTACATATATATTGTAATGTTCATCAGGCTCACAAATACAGGAAAAAAAGGATCTATTCTAGAAAGATCACTTCCCACAATGATAAAATTCCAGTTGATTGTATTTTAGTCCATGTATTTTTTTCTGGACCTTAAACATTGCCAGAGTGATGACAACTAAAATAAATTGACCATTGATTGATACTTACTACATTTTATTTTTCTGTAAATACTTTCTTGGTCACTTACATTTGTTTGCAATAATGTTATTTCCATAAAAACTTATTAGACACCTATTATGCCTAAGTATAGTAAGGGGAAGTGGTAGGATAATATGAAAGCCATAAGGAAGAATTCTTTACAAAGAACCCAAGCTTATTTTAGAATACTTATAAGCAGTCATCAGAATAGATTATTTAAGAAATAAATGTTATAAAATGAGAATAAAATTTGAGGAAAATTGGAGAACATGAGGGAAAAAATGAGACAACAAATGAAAAGAGGATTGCATTAAAATGACAATTTCTGAGCTACCTCTCTTCTTTCATCCTTTCCCAAAAACATCTTAGGAAAGAGCTAAAATGTGGGCAAAATAAGCAACTGCCTCTGCAGTGTGATTTGAAAAGATATTTTTAAATAACAAACCTATAAACCAAAAATCTCTGTCATTTGTCTATCACAGGAACTTTGATATCTGTCTTTAATCCCAAATCCTTTGGAATTAAGGTACTTCAGGAACTTTGTTAAAATACCTATTGTTCTTCCTGAAGCATAATATATGAAGCCATTATCAAACACTGATGTAAATCTGTATAAGATTAGTCAAGCAGCCTCATAAATAAGTTAAGGTATATTTTTAAATAACTAAAAAAGTGGAATTGAAGTGTTCCTAACACAAAGAAATGATAAATGCCTGAGGTGATAGATAACCCAATTACTCTGATTTGATTAATGCACATTGTATACCTATATCAAAACATCACATGTTCCCTATAAAGTTATACAACATTATGTACCCATAATAATTAAAAATTTAAAAAAATTAAAAGGCTAAAGGGAAGCAGGCAGCAAACAGATTTGGCAATGGAGAGGGATTTGGGAAGGTAGCACCTGAATGGAAAAATCTGGGTACAGTAACTCCATATAGGAATTACCCCACCCAGGAGACCACACACTGAGCCTCTACACTGTACAATGCCAGGTTAAAGAGAAATTATGAACAAATACATGGGAAACCTGTCAAGGTATCACTACTTCACAAAATTCCTTAAATGTCTGGTTTGAGGAAAATAGTTCTGCTCTTTAAAGTCTCCTACATATGATTGTAAGACTTTCCACAAGATTCCATGAGAAAGGGATATTCTCATTTAGCAGTTTGATTTGCACAAAGACTCACGCATTCATGTATTCATTCATTGATTCAGCACATTTTATTGAGTGTCTAACAGTAAGGGTTTTTGCCATATTCTAAAGATAAAACATGAGGCAATAAAAAAGAAATCCCTGCTCACGTGGAGTTTATGGTCTAGCAGAGAGGTAGACTAGCAACGATGCAAATTAAAGAGTAAATGATAAGACAAATAGATGGAATCTCACTTGCTGAGAAAGTACGTAGGTGGAACACCAGAGAGGAAGAGAGAGGCTTCCTGACAGCATAAGTTCTCAAAATGTGTAAAAGCTAAAAGGAGGCAGAGAAAGATAATTGCCTGTTCTGGGAAAAGAAAACAGTTCATGTAGAGATAAAGAGCTAGAGAAAACACAGTATAATTGGTGAAAGTAGTTCATTTTGGCTGGAGAGCGGGATTTGAGTTGTGGCATGTTCACAGATGAAGCTAGACTGGAAGACAGGTTCCAGAACATGAAGAGCCTTAAAAGCCACACTAAGGAAGGAGTGTGGACTTCAAAGAGCAGTGGGAAGCCAGCAAAGGATTTTAAGTAGGTGAGTAACATAACTTTTTGGAAGATGATTCTGGTAGTATGGAGAACTAGGTGGAGCAAGGTATGGGGTCAGGCTGACATAGAAATTCAGCAGCCTTTTATAATAATTATGCTTAATAAAATAGGCATAGATGGGAATTGCCACAAAGCAATAAAAGCCATACACAACAAACCCACAGCCAACATCGTACTGAACAGGCAAAAATTGAAAGCATTCCTGCTTAGAACTAGAAAATGACAAGGTTGCCCACTATCACCATTTCTTTTCAACATAGTGCTGGAAGCCCTAGCCAGAGCAATCAGAAAAGAGAAGGAAATCAAAAACATACAAATGGGGACAGAAGAGTTCAAACTATTGCTGTTTGCTGAGGATAAGATCTTACATGTACAAAACCCCAAAGATTATGCCAAGAGACTACTGGAATTAATGAATAAATTCAGCAAGGTCTCAGGTTACAAAATCAATGTACAGCAATCAGTAGCATTTATATATGCCAACAATAGTCAAGCTGAGAACCAAATCAAAGACTCAATAGCTTTCACAATAGCAACAAAGAAAATAAAATACCTAGGAGTACATTTAACTAAGGAGATGAAAGAACTCTACAGGGAGAACTAGGAAACACTGAGGAAGGAAATAACAGAGGACATAAACAGATAGAAAAACATAACATGCTCATGGATCCGCACAATCAACATTGTTAAAATGTCTGTACTACCCACAGTGATCTACAGATTCAATGCAATCCCTATGAAAATATCAATATCATTTTTCACAGATCTAGAAAAAATAATTCTATCCTTCGTATGGAACCAGAGGAGACCCCATATAGTCAAAGCAACCTTAGGCAAAAAGAACAAATTGGGAGGCATCAACTGACCAGGCTTCAAACTATACTACAAGGCTATAGTAACTAAAACAGCATGGTACTGGCACAAGAACAAAAACATAGACCTATGGATCAGAATAGAGAACCAATATATAAAATCACCATCATATTGCCATCTGATCTTTGACAAAGCAGACAAAAACATACATTGGGGGAAAGAATACCTATTCAAGAAATGGTGCTGGGAAAATTAGATAGCCAATGTAGAAGACTGAAACAAGATCTGCACCTTTAACCTCTCACAAAAATCAACTCACGGTAGACGACAGACTTAAACCTAAGGTATTAAACCATCAGAATTTTAGAAGAAAATGTTGGAAGAAGTCTTATAGACATTGGTCTAGGCAGCGAATTTATGAAGAAGACACATGAAGTAATCACAGCAACAACAAAAATAAATAAATGGGACCTGATCAAATTAAAAAGCTTCTGCACAGCCAAAGAAACTGTCACAAGAGCAAACAGACAACCTATAGAATGGGAGAAAATTTTCGCATGCTACATATCTGATAATGGGGTGATAACTAGACTCTATATAGAACTCAGGAAAATCAGCAAGAAAAAATTGAGCAACCCCATTAAAAAGTGGGCAAAGGACACGAACAGAAACTATTCAAAAGAAGATAGACTAATGGCCAACAAACATATGAAAAAGTGCTCAACATTTCTAATCATCAGGGAAATGCAAATGAAAACCCACTTAACTCCAGTGAGAATGGCTTATATCAAAAAGTCCCAAAACAACAAATGTTTCCATGGATGCAGAGAGATGGGAACACTCATACACTACTGGTGAAACTGCAAACTAGTACAACCTGTATGGAAAGTAGTATGGAGAAACCTCAAAGAACTCAAAGCAGAACTACCATTTGATACAGTATTCCTGGGTACCTACCCAGAGGAAAAAAAGACATATGAAAAAGACACCTGCACTTAGATGTTTATAGCAGCACAATTCACAATTGCAAAGATGTGGAAACAACCCAAGTGCCCATCAATATGAGTGGATTAATAAAATGTGGTATATGTATACCATGGAGTACTACTCAGCCACAAAAAAATAAATAAATAAATAATGGTGAACTAATACCTCTTTTATTAACCTGGATGGAACTAGAGATAATTCTCCTAAGTGAAATATCACAAGAATGGAAAAACAAGTACCACATGTACTCACCATTAAATTGGAACTAATAATTCAACACTTATGTGCACAAATGAAAATAACATTCATCAGAAATCAAGCAGATGAAAGAGGGGAGGAGTGGATGGGTAAATTCACACCTAATGGGTACAATACACACTATCTGGGTGATGGACATGCTTACAACTTTGACTCAAATGGTACAAAAACAATTTATGTAATCAAAATGTTTGTACCCCCTTAATATTATGAAATAAAAAGTACAATTAAATTTTAAAAGAAGAACTCCATAAATATCACTAGAATTTACATGAGCATGAGCAAACAAATAAACAATATAAGAGCAGTTCATCTTGGAGAGGACAAGTAGGCAATGAAGCCAAGGTAAGGAACATTACTTCTGCAAGAAGTGAGGAGGTGAAATCAAAGAAAAAAGAAAACAGGGAAAGAGTAATTGGAGTAAAGGTGGTAAATGTGTGTCACAAATAACAGGAAAGAATCCAACACGTTCACAGGCTGACAACAGGGCTTCAGAATGACGATAAAGGAGGAAAGAGATAGGACCCTTGGATTTGACAATGAAAATCCCTTTCTCAGAGATTTGAACGAAATAGTGTAGGATGGGTTGGTAGAATGCAGACAATATGGAAGGGAGAGCCTGAGTGATGAGAGTGCACATATTCATGATTTCTTTTTCACTGGGAAGTTAAAGACAAAATCACTGATTAAAAGTAGAAGGGCTGGAGTTAAGTAGTTTGAAGAAAGTGGCAGGATTTTCAGTATCTGCTTAAAAAAACCAAGTTTGATGAGAATGAGGAGAGAATATTGTCAAGGAAAATTGTGGATGCCATTTGATTAAAAACCATTATCTATCTCTGGATCCTCTCAGGAAAGGATGGATCCTAAAAACGCTAAGCTTTCTGAGTCTATCCATAAGGGAAGTTCATAAAACATAGTCTTGGGCTGAAGCCAAGGTATTTGGAATATTGGATAATCAGTTTGAACATGACAGCCCATGGAGATTAGCTTGAAGCCAGCAGATAAAGCAGGTAAGAATAAGGCAAGATGCCAAAACTGGAAATGGGGCAAACACAAATGGAATGGAATGAGGAGGCAAAAGGTCAGAGCCTGAGTAGTGTGGGAGAGAGCAAAGCCCTTGGCAGTGCAGACTTAGTTCAGACTTTGTTCTGGGTATGCGCATTTTGCATACCCAGCTATTTGGCTGCTATATTCATTTTGCCTGTGGTTAGGTGAGTTCCAGCTAGGTCCAGGCAGTACATTTACAAGAACTCACATAAATACAGGATTCTCTAACAATCTCCACAGCCCTCAAATAGGAACACTAACACCAGATAGTTGGAATAACTCAGGGTTTGATAGTAGCTGGAAAAGAATGTTGGAAAATCAAATACCACCATGATCCAGGCAAGACAGGAAATGTAGTATTGGCAGAAGTCTGCTGATAGACCAGAGAATAGGGGACTGGAGAGCTTATGGAACAGGTGAGTAGAATATAGGGAGTGAAACAGATGGTTAGATCTACTGAAGAGGCAATCCCATATCCAAATACCATTTTTCAAATCAATTCTGGAAATGGCTAACCTGTGACCCAAAGTTGAAGGCTCTTCTATACTTGAGTAGTTAGAATAACGAAGAGGATAGACAAAGAGAGAATATGAATATGTTTTCCAGTTCATTTAAAAGGAAAAGAATGTCAGGCTATGAGGAAGATCAAATTACGTGTATTTTCAGTGCTCAGCAGGAAGAGTAGTCTAAGGGTATCTCCATTTAGGTTCTCGTACGTGAATGACTGCCCTCTGTCACTAGCCCTTGGAGTATGACAAACCTGAGAAAACAAATCAGAATTAACTGGCATTTTCAGAGTATTTTACTGTTTATGGCACATTTTGCCCTCTATTATGTCAAGTAACTCTCCAGGCTACCCTATAAGAGAGAAATAATAACCCATGCCCCATTCTCGTTTTACAGAATCAGAAACTAGCGCTAAGCAGGTCCCTCAAGCGAATGTTCTTCTGGCTGTGAAGTCCATGCTTCTTCCCACATGCCATGCAGTGTGAATAAGACAAGTTTCACGTCTCCGTATCAAGATAGAGAAAAACACCGAGAGTCCCTGCTAAGCGGAAACATCAACTGCTAAAGTCAGGTCCATTATGAATAAGTGGTTAGGATAATACTTGGGTTTCTTGGTGTCTTACATGAATAAACCTATAATATTTAATAAGTTATGAAACTATATTGCTATTGTGAGAAATATTACATTTTTTATCACTCAGAAATTTGTGTAAGCATAAATCTAAATACTTGGCACAATTCATAATGACTCCATATACCCACAACTAAGGCTCAATTGCTGTTTATTACTTGTGAGAGATTTCTTGCTGATTTTCTATTATATCATTTAAAATATTGATCTTAAGTTATCACCCACATGATCATGAATCAAGTCCTGCATGCTTCCATACTGCAGCTGAGGACACTGATCCAACACTATCATTATATAGAATTTAAAGTATTGCAACTCCCTAAGGAAATTTGCTGAAACCAGTTGGATATACTTTGAATTATTTGTTTAGTTAATTATCAATGGCTCCAAAGTGGCCACCGTAAAAGCTTTCTCAGTAAATTGCTTTCAAAGCCTCAGGTGGTTTGTAGGCATTATGCTGCTTCTACACTCTACACAAGGTTCCTTTTGTTTATTAGCCTATGTGTTATGTGTATCTTTGCGCTTTTCACTAGTGGTTTGTGTGCAGCCCTGGTTTATTATCGGGCTACCCTGACAACTAGACTCTTCTAGTCCTCTCAGATGGGGTTTGAATTTGAACATAAATTCTTTACCATCATGATAAGTACACTCATCAGATCACTATGGGTGAAGAAGTTAAACATGTAAGTCTCCAAGTCCTTATTACCCAATATCTTTCTTAAAATTTCCAGACTGACAGTTACCGCATCATATATGGCTGCCGCTTCCCTTATTATCTTATTGTATTCTCTTAATACCCTTGGCAATTAAGATCATAACCAGTGTGTCTGGAGGAAGGGTGACCTGGATGAGACATTCTAAGATGTTATCTGATGCAGGCACAGATGCTGTGATAAGAATCCTGACAAAAACACACTACTGATCAAAAGATAGTAAGTCTTTATTCCAGAGAGAAGATGGAATTGTTTATATTCTTATTTCATTTGTTATTTTAACATATGCAAGGTGGTATGAACTGTGTCAGCCATCTATGTTGGATATAGGATCCTCAGAATCCTCTTCCGTGCATAATTCCAAATTCATCTGGGTCACAAGAGTTATTTGGTGTGACATTTGAGAGGTGGAAGCAAATCAGCAGCTGTATCCCTTTGTACTGGAAAGTTCAGTGCAAGACATTGGGTGCCATTGCAACTCAAGCACGTGTTTTCTGCGGGACTGGCTCTGCTGTTGAAGTAGAGCAGTGGCCAGCCCACAGGAACTACCCCAACAACTAGATCTCTTCCCTCAGCTTCTCCAAACCCTGGTCCAGTGGAGCATCCTCTACAGCAGCAATAGGTCTTACTCCTTTAACTCCCATTGGGTCTCCTCCTTTAGCTTCTCTGACTCTTGGGCCAGCTATGTGTTTAGCTCCATAGTGAAGGGCACCAGTTTCACATCTAAGTCACCAACAGCACTGATGTTGAGATTTAGATGGAGCAAGAGACCTACATGGGTTCCAGCGCACCCTTATGTGTTCTAATTTGTCCTGTTCACCCCCACTTCACCATCTATTATTTCCAATGGCCTGCCCTGCTGACTTCAGGCCCAGCATCTAAGGCAAGAAAAAAAAAAAGGCTTCTATAAACTATTTAATCAGCTCCTATAAATGTGTCAGTTCAAATTCCTGTTATAACCCCCCTAGTCTTTATCATTCCTAGTGGCTCTGTTTCTCTGATCAAAACTTCACTTTAAAAATATGTATGTCTATTACACTCATGTATGTCTATTACATTCAGTATATTGAAGATATTCTTCAATAACCTGTTCAATATAAGCCATTCAAACTGGAAGTGGTAAAGAAGAAAATTCTACGTTTAATGCTTTGGGTAGATATATTTGTCAGCTTCTATCCTTTCAAATAATTTTATTTCATTAAGTTTTTCATGGGTAAGATGTAAATAATATAAAATTACTGAAAACTTAAGATTACTTCCAACAGACCATTCTGAAAGCCACATTCATGCAGAAATTAATTTACTTATAAGAGAACAATGTTCTTAATTAGAAAATGGATGAATTTTGTGATCCCAATCATTGAAACGATTTTCTAATTTTGACATCATGAAGAATTAATTCTTCTCACACTTGGGAAAATAGGAGAACTCATTAAAGTTATTTTAAGACATGGAAACTATTTTATAGTGAAGACACTAACTATAGGTAAGTGAAACCAGGAGCTGAGCTAATAAAATTACTTATGAATATGAACGTCTTGCCCTAACATATTTCCCCATGTAAGCTGTTGATCTAAGTTATATCGCATACCTAATTCTCTTTCACTCTTTCCTATCCCACAGAGGACGTAATGCACTGGTATAAACACAGAAGAGCATGCCCGTAATGGCTAGCATACTTACAAATTTAGAACTCAGAGCCGAAGGTTCGTATGTGTTCCACAATTCTCTAGTTTTATTTCTGTCGCTCTATTACTTGTTGTAACGTGTTGTGTTGAAGCAATGGGCCCCTTAACATCTGAGTCACTCCTTGCCACTTAACAACTGAAGTGTGCATGAGACACACAATTGCTGATGTTGCAGAAGATGCAAACATGAGAAAGACACAGCTCCTGCCTGCAATTTAGTAAAATGTACAAGAAGGCTGTTAGCCTGCACTGAGGCTTCAGAGGAGAGAACTTACTATAAAGAAGACAGTGGGAGGGTTGGGGGATGTTGCTGTTTTTCACCTATAGAAGAACTAAAGGAACAGAAGAGAAATAATGAAGAGCCTACAAGATGGAGAAACGGTTCTAGGGTGAGAACATTACTACCTCTGAACTCCCCAAAAGTTGTGTGCATTTTTATATAAACCCCTGAACTAAGGCCCACATACTTTCTTTAACAAAATCCGTATTTGTGGCAAATATTGTGTACAAGTGAATTCTACTGAGGAAAATTTGAAAAACTGTTTCCTATTGGATTACATAAAGTCTATGCAAATCTACACCAAATGAGCCTCATTTTTTGAAGACAAAGAAGGTTCTATGTAATTTCTGGGTTAAAAATTTAGATTAATGGATGGATTAACCCAGTGACTACAATATAAGACTGACTACAAAGTCTAAAAACCTTTGTAAAAAGATGAGATTATTTCAGTAGAGAGAGAAGAAAGACATTTGTGAACAGTGATCACTCATATGAGTCTTGAAACATGAATGAGATTTCAAAATGTAAAAATAGAATTACAGATACGGGCAGAAAAAGGAGAAAGGCACTGAAGTGGGAAAACTCAGGGTCTGTTAAAGGAATAAATGAAAAACATCTAAAGTATAATATATACATATACGGGAGGAATAAGAGAGAAAGCACAGGAAGTAGGTTGTAGCACATCATGAATTAGAGAGCCCTGGAAGCCAAGCTAAATATTTTCTTTTACCTTATTTGATTGAAATAAGCATCCCAAGAAGGTACCTTTTTAAGAGAGTGTGATTGAGGAAACCATTGATTAAGAAAGTCTATCTGGCAATAGTGTGTGGGTTGATTTAAGGCACATAAAGACAAGAGTTGCAGAGACCACCAGTTCAGAGACAGTATGATAGACCGTAAATAATAAGGACCTAGAAATTCACCTTAAGAATTAAGTGCAACTATTTTATTATAAAATGGGGTGGGGGAGAGAAATAATAGATGCAGTTTTAGATACATCTTCATATATTCTTCATGAAATAGAAGTTAAAATCATTTTTAACATTTTTTAAGAAAATGGACAAATGGCCAGGTTACAATTTAAGGAAAGTAGAAAAGGGTAATGCATCAATTATCTATGACAGTATTTTTCCATCACCCTCCTAGTTGCAGTAACTGTCCTGTCCATTCTACTTGGTCCAAATTGCTCTGTTGGAGCTGCCCAACTATTGTCTTAAATATACTTGCTTGGCCATAGTTGATTAGCCAAGAACTGAGCACTGGACTCAAGTATAACCAATGGAAGTGTTCACTAGAATTTCTGGACCTGTGCCGTAAAAGTCAATGTCTTTCTATTAAACTAGGTTTTAAGATGGAAACATGAGAGTTATGTCTTATTGTTTTTTTCAGTGTGTGTCCCACATGCTTCCTGCCATAAGGAACATAGCAAATGTGATCTTCACAGAAAAAAAAAAATTGTTTGAAATAGATTCCAAAAGAAAATAAGAAACACAGGATGGAGGAAGATGGATTCCAGTCATTACTAAGGACTAGTCTTGTCCCCCATCCTTCCATTCAGTGAGACATCCCAGAAAATTTTTAATATATTCACTGTATTGCTTAAGCTGGTTCAAGTTGGTTTTCTGACACTTGGAATTAAAAGATTTTAATCAATAAAAACTGTTTGCCTCTGTGGAGAATTAGCAATAGCACTGACTAGGGAGACATCCAAGTATTACCAGACACCATTATGACATTCAAATGAAATCAGAGACAATAAATAATAAAAATACTCCTCTGCTTGGTGTGTGAGTTTCTGAAGAAGCATTCAGTCACCCAGAGACAGATGAAGAGAAGGTGGGCTATTGAATTGATTAAAAATTATGGTTTTACTCATAAAGAAGCACAATGCAAGGACAGTAGCACGTGAAGGTTTGTGATATTGATGAACATGTGGTTGCAGCTCAAAGTGGGGTGACTCTCCAAGGGAATGATGTAATCCATTAGCAATATCTGCCCTGACTAGGGGAATAGGAAGCACAGTATAATTTCTAATATATTTCCTTTCTTTCTCCTCTTCAGGATCTAAATTTATACTCCATCATTCTTTTAACAAAACCAAATTAATATACCTGCCCAAATCAAGATTATGATAAATGAACTGATATAAAATCACTGAACAAACTAAGAGATTTTTTGTTTGTTTTAACAGAAAACCAGATGCCCAGGAGACCAAACCAGATGGTGTGTCTTAGGGGTAAGATATGAGAAGAAATGGTCACACAGAAGAAATGAAAATTCTCGTTTTGATGTTCTGGAAATACTAAAATTAGGCTAAAAAGAAAGTTGTGTACATATTACTGTAAGATAAAATGGTAAACTAAACTTTACCATCTTAGAGTTTCCGTTCCTATGATTGCTGGTCTTGGAGTAAGATTTTGAAGTATGAAGTTATCACTGTTGGTGCCTCACTCCACCCCGCCTCACACTTACCATTTCAATGTCTGCTCTGGATTTCCACCTCTCTACACCTGCATTTTGTTGCCTGTGTGTTTTCTCCAGCTACCAAAGCCAATGTGTCCTAGAAATAATTACCATCCCCCAGGAACATCCCTCAACCAGTGACTGACGGGAGTTTGTTGTATAAATATCCAACTTGCTCTCCCCATGTTGGGGGTATTTCTGAAGTGTACCCAGATTTCCTCAGTGAGAGCAAAATCTGGGTATTCTCAGTAGCAACCTGCTTGTTAATGAATTCGTTATTGGCTGCCTTTCTTTGTCTGTTTCACTTTGCCACTCCCTACTGGGATTCCCTGAAACTAACTCTCAAATAAACAGCTTGAATTTGAATACTTCTCTCAGGGTTTGCTTCTGGGAAGTGCAAACTTCCAGAAATATTTTGAGTATAGTCAGAAGAATAATGTTACATCACAATTCTGGGGCCTCTTTTCTGAGAGTTCAAGATTTGCAGAATTTTATTTTA
>RJWJ010008958.1:0-51633 GCA_004363605.1 Indri indri | reverse complement strand
TTTAGTTATTTATTTCAGATTTTTAAAACATAGCCATTCCTCTTGTCCTGTTGGTGCATGTCTTGTTCCTGTAGAAAAATGGTGGTGATATTAAAAGGAAATTTGTATTTGCACTTTCGTTAGTCTTTCATGTCCTCTTCCTGTCAACTTTATTAGTGTGAAATGCCATTAATCATTACAATGTCATAAAACACATTTTACAATAATGCCATTTCCCCCCAAGGTTTATTTCTACCATTCGAAGAGATATTTGTGTTGGAAATAGCTTTCATTTTGAGCCTTTCATCTTGAACTCCATAGTTATTCCTGGGACTACTGCCCCTTAGTTGATAATTGGTTTCGGATGCCTGTTACAGACTTTGTAATCTCCTGAGGGAGCTCCATACAGGGTTGAGTTAGACCCATAAAAAGACCCTTAGTTTTTGAACAAAAATCACCATATGGCCTTTCCCTAGGACCATGTGTTCCAAGCCTGGAAGGTTGAGAAACCCAGCTAGGGTCATAATAAGTTAGAAAGGAGCCCCTGCAAGACTAAGGAGTGGTCAGCTGCTCAAGGAGCTGAAGAATGAAAACCAGGGTTGTTGGTAAATTGAATAGGCTGCTATGTTCAGGTTTGGGGTGTAACAGCAAGACCAGTCAGAGAAGTGGGGCGGGTTGAAAGTTTGAGGAATGAATGTAGATGGTGAGGAAGAATCCAGGAGTTGCCAGGTCCCTAAGGAGTGTTTAACTTGGAGGGCACCCAGAAAAGTTGCAGGGGAGGGGTGTGAGCAGACACGAATATGAGAGAAGGCTGCAGGGTCAGCCGGCTGTCCTTCTCCTCTGCTACGTAGTCAGTGCTTAAGGCTTCTAAGTGGTAGGTGACACTTCTCTGTTTCAATTCTATGCCCAGGCAGGTCAGGAGCAGTATTTTTTGGAGCATATAATCTTCACTACAAGTTTAAAGAATTCCCATTGGTATGATATGCTCATTCCTTTTTCGAAGTGGTAGTATTTTAACTGCTGTCCTTCGTATTCTGACTTTTGTGTCTTCTCTATCCAGTGAAAATGCACGGGGTAGGGCAGTTGATGTCTTTCCTTTAGAAACTTTGTGTGTGTGTGTGTGTGTGTGTGTGTGTGTGTGTGTGTGTGTGTGTGGTGTTGAGCATTTTATTGGTCTGAAATGGGAGATATCGTTTCTGTACCAGGGCATCAGTGAGTTACTTTATTGGCAAGCATGGTGCTTTGCTTGACTTTTTTACTTAGCACTCTTGAAAGATAGAAAAAGTAACAGCTTTAATAGATGAAATAAGGGGCTAGTCCCTTTGTATCAGTTAGGGTGCTCTTGGCGTCAAATAACCAAAGGTTCAATATCAAGTGACTTAAATGTGAAAGAAGTTGATTATTTTATAGAGCAAGATGAAGTATGCAGCCTCCAAGAGGGCTCCTAATAATCCCTGCTTCTTGGCATTCATTCCCTTGAGTGTGGGTTGGATTTTGTGACTCATCATAAACCAGTTGGTCTCTATTGGGAATGATTTGTCCCCCCAGGGCATTTGGCAATGTCTAGAGACTTTTCTCTTTTTGTCACACTAGGGGTGGTGGTGGTGGCAACACTGGCATCTAGTGGGTAGAGGCCAGGGATGCTGCTAACCATCCTACAATGCACAGGACCAACCCCATAACAAAGAACTATCCAACTCAAAACTAATGACAATGGTACCATGGTTGAGAACCCCTGAGTTAAAAGAATAGAGTATGGCAGGAATAATAGTAAGCCGCTTGTCAGAATATGTTATAAAGACTGCGTCTTCCACCTGGGGTGCTCTCTCTCACTCTCATCGTGGTGCTCTCTTGCTCTGGGGAGAGCAGGTTCTTGTTGCAGCCCCGTAGAGTGGCCTGCGGGAGATCTTCTGAGGAGCTTGGGAGTGGATCCCTCCCCATTTCAGCCTTGAGAGTTCTGTGGCCCTTGCCGGCACCTTGCCTGTAGCCGTGTGGGAGACCCTGGAGTTGGGATCCCTCACCCGTGCCACTCTCAGATTCCTGGGCCATCAGAGCTGTGAGATAATGTTTGTTATTTGAAGCTGCTAAATTTGGGGGGTGATTTGTTATGCAGCAATAGATAACTAATACATGAGACGTCTGGGGGCACGGTGGTGCCAGAACAGGATCAGAGATTCAACGATGTCATCCAGGCCTTCACCCAGCCACTTTCTGTGCACTGGCTGGTCCTTGCGCTTTCCTCTTTTCATCGTAGGATGCCTGCTCCAGGCACCATGCACTCAACTCCAAAAGCAGGAAGGAGAATTTCTTCTTGGGCATCTTTTTATTAAGGATGAAAACTTCTCAGGACCCACCTATAGGCCTTTCCCCTCATATCCTTGTCATGATTAAGGTGTATACTGATGTCCTAGCTGTAGAGCCAGCGTGGAAAGTAAATATAAGGTATTTTCGGTCTCTGTCATGGGTCTAATTAACAAGAAAGAGAGCAAGACTGAGGGAGAGACAATCCCATGCCTTTCCCTCTGTGAGTAGAAGCCTTCTTTGGGCAACTTTCCCTCAGTGGCAATAGCCACATCTTGACTCTAAGAATCTATTTAAGTGTCTGGGCACCAACTGCTTAGACAATTGTGTGTATCATTCACCTCGTAGCAGTTATTTTCCCACTGAGACATGCTTGCATGCGGGGAATTGGTAAAGAAGGGAGAGCAAGCAGGGATTGGTTCAGGCATTTTGCTCTCGGCTGCTGGTTGAACCTCAGGGAATTGCTGCTGTAATAGGGAGCACTGTTTCCTCTGAAAGTTTGGGCAGAGTAGTTGAAGAGGGATGAACTGTGGTTTAATAGTTTTGCTTTTCCTTAAGCTTCGGTGCCACCTCTGCTGCTTCCAACTGTGACCACAGCCTTCTAGAAGAGAAATTATGGAGAGAAACAAAATCACGTATTTTATCCTCATGACTGCGTTGGAAGTGGTGGGGAAATGAAGAATACATATGAGGGAGAAAAGTTTGTAAACCCGATGACCTGCACAGGAATGGCTGAACACAAATTCTGGTTAAGAAATAGGCCCAAGGCAATATCTGAGTTGCAGTGAGTAGGCAGTTTAATCAAGAGAGGCAGAGGGTGCAGGAGTAAGATTGTGGGGTTTGGATGCAAACACGTTCAAATCTCACTCTGTTGCTTATTTGCTGCGTGATCTTGGGCAAATCATTCAGCCTCTCTGAGGCTTAATTCCATAATCTGTAGTATATGAAAACACTGGGCACAGTAAGCACCGTATTTCCTTCTCTCCCATGATAAGTCCAGTAAAGTCACTTTTGTTTGGTAGAACTTTCAAGTTTGTTGTTTTCTTTTTCCTTTCCTCACCCCCATTTTCCATGTGCTTGTGTGTCTGACCATGTGGAAGGGGGATCTGGAGAACACAGGCACGACCAGAGCCTGGAATTTAATTTCTTACTTATCTCGGGCATATTTGCATTTTGAAAGAGGAGGACTAGATGGATTCAGGCTTAATGCAAAAGCATAAACCATGACTAGTAAGACAGTAATGGGAAAACACTGGTTTGGAAAGCTGTGTCCTTCTGTGGCGTCTTAAATCACCCTGTTTAGGCAACAGTCTCTTCCCCCTCTGCCCAAGACTAATTTTATCAATGCAAAGTTCCCACTGGAAGGAAAGGGCTGCCTACAATCCTGGCTTACGCCCTCTCTGCCTCAGTGCATGACCTGTTAACTTCTTCTTTCCTTTCTAAGGGGTGGATGCTGTTCTGACACCTCCTGCTTCAGGGCAGGGATGGATTGGGAGGGTTCGTTCATGCTGTAGAGGGTCAGAGGAGGTGAGGCAGAGTTGTCCCCATGTCTATAAAGCTTTGGGGAACCCCCTTCCCATTGGCATCCTGCAGACACTGGGAGCATACCCCTCTCCATTCCTGATGTGACTTGTCACTGCCTTTTGAGGCCCTTTCCCTTAAAAACATCCATTTTAATTAGATTTCATAAGGCTGAGGAACTCACTGAATCTAGGAAGAAATGAATGAAGTAGTTAAGAACTTGGGCTCTGCAGTTAGGCTGCCTGGTTCAAATCCCCAAGCCTCCATCTGCTCAGTAGTCATGACTTTGAGCACATCATTTAATTAATCTCCTAAAGCCTCAGTTTCCCCATCTGTTAAACTAGGTTATTGATAGTAATAATAATGTACAATGCTCATCTGAGCCCTAATGGTGGGCCAGATGTGTTCCAACACTTTATACACTTTGACTGGTTTAATCCTTCCAGCAGTCTTAAGAGCCGACTGTCGTTATCCCCACTCTGTATGCACAGAGCTGAAGCAGGTGAAGTTAAATGACTTGCCCAAGGTCACATAGCCACTCAGTGAGTGAACCGGGATTTTGGCCCAGGTGGAATGGGCTCAGAGCCCCTGCTCCTAACCATGCCACTGCTCTGATCTCATAGGATTCCTTCGAGTCCTTATGAGATAATGCAGGCAAAATGATGCAGTGGCCCTTTGGTGATGGTGATTATTATTTTCTATAATATTTATTAGTCTACTTTCTAAAGGAAATCTGAAGTACGTCCTTAAATGTCAATTGGTTTAAAGAGTTGTCTGTTATTGATGCTTAGAAGTTGCCACAAAAAATTTAAATGAAGCTTTTCCTTCTTTTGCTCCCTCTTGCAAGTTCAAATGCTACCAGTTAGGAGAACTTTCATGTATCTGAAACTGGGTAGGGAAGGTTGTGTGACCCCCGTTTTAAATATGAGAAGGGGAGGCAGTGACGGATTGCGTGGCCAGTTAGTGGTGCAGCGAGAACTCCCATCCAGCTCACCTCCTGCCGGACCCCAGTGGTAGGTTGCTATGGATATGGTGGAAAAGTCACTAACAGCGAACCTCAGTGGCTGAGAACAATCACGTCTGATGTTAGATGGCGATCTTTTTGGACCAAATACCACCACCGTGCCTTTGTCACTACATAACAAGCATCACAAGAGGATGGCTTGTGGTGGAGGCAGTCATATGTCTTTGCTTTAAAATTGTTGCAAAGGAGAAGTGAAGGCCAGCGACTGAGTGGGTTTGTAAGGGCCACAGGAAGTAACAGCCGTATTATTGAAGCTGACCTTCTGCTTAAACCTGTAGCCATTTCATCAATCACCTACCTTTGGGTCTCCTGAAGGTCAGTCAAATGATTCCGTTAATCGCCTGCTCATTCTCAGGTTCTCGCTTCAGGAGTAATAAATTTTTAAAACTTTTTAAAAAATGAAAAGTTGGGTGACAGGTGTGTATGGAAGAAAAATAATCAGATGGAAGAACAATCATTTAGGAGCAAGCAGTCAGAGCAAGTGATGGAAAAAGGTAAAAGTGTTCCATGGCTCCGGAAGACCCCTCCAAGTCACAGGACTGTGTCTCCGTGAAAGAGAGGGTCCGTGTCCTTGATTTAGCTGGGTGCACCATCAGCGCTGCTCGGCTCTGTGTTACTTGGCGTTAGGTGTCCGATACTGAGTAAGAAATGTCCAGAGCAGCACATGGGGACGTTCGTTACAGAATTAACCACACAGATAAGGTTCTCATCAGTGACAAGCTCTGGTGGGCAGACTCCCAGGAAATCAGAGAGCTGCCTGACCCATTTCTCACTTGTCTCCTAAAATACCAGCCTTCATTTTGTTATATAGCTTACTGGGGGAAAGAAAAACAACACATGCCAACCCATAAAAGGTATATCTACTTTATCCTAAACAAGTTCCTTTGCATGCAAGAATAGATGCTGTTACTGATAGGACGGGGAAGTGGAGCCACTGAGTGAAAGCATAGGGCAGGGAATTGCTTGGCCACATGGTTTACAATGCCGCAGTTATTTCAAGATCATGGGCTTCTGTGTTGGAAAGACAGGGGCCTCTGTGTTGAGTCCTCATTCTGTGCCACTAGCTGTGTGACCTTGGGCAAGTTGCTTAGCCACACTGAGTCTCAGTTTCCTAATTTGCAGATAAGTATAGCTATATTTGGCCAATATGGTTGTTGTAATGCTTATGTGACATCATTCATTCATTCATTCAAAAAATGTTTATTGATGCAATAAATATCCTACAATAGCACAGAGATATCTTACAATAGCATATGCTTTCAGCATATCCTAAAAGCATAGATGATTGAAGCAGAATATCTGTGTTTGAATTCTTACTTCAGTATTTACTTGGACAAGTTACTGAAGCCTTTAAGCATCAGTTGATACATCTATAAGAAAAAATGGGGATAAAAAGAGTATTGACCTTACAGGGTTGTTGTGAGGATTTGATGAGTTTCCATATGTGAAGCACTTAGAGTAGTACCTGGCAGCTGGTTAGTGCTATGCAAGTGTTAGTCATTATTATGTGTGTGTTGAGGGGGAAACGGCAAACCAAAAGAAAAAAAACAGCAGAGATAAGATCTCTGTCCTTCGTGGAACTCCTGGTCTATTAGGGGAAGACAAGACATAAAGTGCCCAGAGCCTAGTGTATAGTACTTACTATAGTGCTATGGTTTGGATATATGTCCCTATTAACTTCATGCTGAAATTTGACCCCCAGTGTTGGAGGCTGGACCTATTGGGAGATGTTTGGGTCACAGGGAAGATCCCTCATGAAGGGATTAATGCCCTCCTTCAAGGGTGAGTGAGTCCTCACTCTACTGGTTGTTAAAAAGAGGCAGCCGCCTCTCCCCACTCTTTCTCTTGCTTCCTCTCTTGTGTGTGATCTCTGCACATGCTGACTACTCTTCACCTTGCGACATGAGTGGAAGCAGCCTGAGGCCCTCACCAGAAGCAGATGCTGGACTACGCTGCTTGTACAGCCTGCTGAACTGTGAGCCACGTAAACCTCTTTCCTTTACAAATTACCCAGCCTCAGGTGTTCCTTTATAACAACACAAAATGGACCAAGACAGGTAGCTATAAATTTCATTATTGTTACTGAATTTACTCAGCTTGAGTCTCTAGAAGCCGGAGTCTGAAAGGCAGAGGCGAACTTTAAGTCACGTGCAGTCCACCAGTCATGACTATACCTCCTTCTAGTTCCGCATCTTGTATGTGGGATGGATGTATCCTTTGAGATAGGCAGGGAAGCAAAGGTGGCTGCCTGACAGCCCGCTCATAAAGTATGTTTCCACCCATGAAGCAAAATAATGGGCTTCTCCAGCTTTGGTTGGTTGATGCAATTGTGCCTTTCCTGTACCCAAGAGAACACGGACTGCAATGTGCCAGGATATCTTGAGTGATTAACTCCATAATCCTTCATCACGAAGTTGCTGTTGAGAAACACGACCCAGAAGGCCGAAGGACTGGGAGCACCGGGAAGGCCCACCCAGCGTTGTCACACACGCAAGGGAGACGTGCCCGAAAAGTTGAGAATCAAATGAAATGAAGCCTATTTTCTCAGTAACTTTCACTGCACCATTGGAGATTAAGTCCATTGAAAAAATTGACTCTAAAATTTCTAATTTTCATAGAAATGTGTGCTATACGAAATAATAAGGTTGTGTGTTGTCTTCCCAACCAATGTTTTCTACTCGTTAACTGGGAGACAAATAACAGAAAGTTTTTTCTTCCCTCCTTCCCTCCCTGCTTCCCTCCCTGCTTCCCTCCCACCTTCTCTCTGTCTCTCCCCCTCCCTCTCTCCTTCTCTCCCTCTCTTTCTCTCTCTCAGAGGGAAAAGAGCATCTAACACAGAGAGCAGAAACGCACCTCAGCTGCCAGGATGCAGCTCTGAAGCAGGTCACAGCGTAATTCTGAGAACAAAATCTGTGATCTCCTGCCCTTTCTGTTTCCTGGGAAGTCGGTTTCTTTATTTGGCATTTGTTTAGCATTTATTTACAAAGTTTAGGCAGCAGCTGTGACTTCAGCAGGTACACAGAGAGAAAGCTAGCAGGCTGCCAAATTCCACGAGTACAAATCAAATGTAATGCCGTGTTCCGTGAGTTCTCGGTATTATGTGGAATTAAACTTTGGACTGTTGAGTTGCTCTGTGAGATGGGACACTTCCACTGATCTCTGCAAGCCAGTGGTCAGCATTAAAGATGAGACGTGTGTCTGGGTGGCATGCATCGGGGCAGCCCTATTTGAAAGGGGGCGGGATGTGTGGAGCATTGTTGCCGGGAAGAGCGGATGGGCTAGATATTGGCTTTCTGGTTGAATTGGGCTGGGCCTCTCTAATAATAGCTCTCAGAGGGAAAGGCCAATTTTCTCTCCTGCTGTTTTCTAGAATGCTTAAATTCCTTTTTCTCAGTGGCCCAGTTATGTACCTTAAGCATATGGGAACTCCAGCAACTATCTGCCCCAAATCACACATCCCAAGCACATTTCTAACAATGTGCCATTTTGATGGGGAGCAGAGACAAGAAGGGGAGAGGCGGAGCCTGCCCCGTGCTAGCCGGGAGCGTGACAGCCAGTCACCCTTGCAGGGGACTGCAGAGGCAGCTTCAGTGCCTGAGGGTGCTGTGTGAGTCAGTGGAGCTTTGTCACCATCTGTGGCAGGAGTGTGGAGTGAAGAGACCATGTGTGAATCAACGCGGAGAGTCTGCCTGGTTCTGGCTGGTGAAGTCTTTGTTTGTTTGATTTTACTTTTTTTGGTTTAGAGAGCTAGACACAACGATAACAAATGCTTGGCCTAACTCTACAGGATTCAAGATAGAAGGATTTTTTTTTTCTCTTTCCCTATTACTTCTTTCTTGATCATCTTGAACAATCCCTCACCACCACCATGTTCCTTTCCCCAGCTCCAAACACTCCTCCATGGGACCCAAGAATGGGGCGGAACAAGGACCACTCTGTAGGTTTATATGCTTTCTTTCTTAGCACACTTGGTAATCACTGAATCTTGTGTAGCTCTTTGTCCAGTATTTAGTCAATTTCAAGGCTTCTTACTCATCTGCACCACCTCATGTTAATGTTCATAGCTGATTGGAAAATCAGTCTTTTAAACAAGGGAATAAATGAAATGAGGGAATTTTATTTCCCATCAGATTTCATCTTGCGTAAAGAGAGATTTATGTCCCTGGATTGTATTTCATGGTACCTTTTTACGAGTAGCTAGATTTATAGGCAATAATCAATAGAGTGCTGAGCTGGGTTTCTGTTGCATATGTATACCTCTCACAAAGAGCAGGTAAAAATGGTCCAAGGAAGAGACAGTCTTCACAGTTCCTGAGCATCCTAACTGAGCTGACACTGTTGGAGGGACGGGAGGAGAGAGCCTGAATCTATCCAGGAGGGATGCTTGGGAAATAGCTCTGTATTTGGAGAAGCCGACTTATCAGAGGAGGCTCATTTGTCCGAAGGTGCGACTCTCACATCACAGTCTGCATGTGTATGTTTTTAAAAATGCATACCCACGAAGGAACCCCTCTTGGACCTGAGAACCTCCGGGAACACCTTAGGAACCTGAATGTGAATTCCTTTTGATGTCAGACTGTCTAGGCAGAACTAGATGGAGCTGAAATGCCTGACACTTGATACTCATCATTGTGCTTAGGGGTCATATGTGATCGCAGAGCCCATGTGTGTTTATGTGTGCAGGACTGCACCGACTCTTGTGTGTTCGACACCTTCCTTTTATGAGTCCTTTTTCTGCCCTTCTGGGATTGCCTCACTCTATTTTTGCAGGGCTTCAGTATCTAACGAGACATCATCTGATAAGAGGACTTAAGCTATTTCTTCTCTTAGGTATATTTGAGTTTAATTTCAGTACCCTTGGAGACCAGAAAACCTTTAAGAGGCAAAGGAATGAATTGCTAATTATGGGATTCCAGGGTATTGAGACAGTAATGTTATAATAATTCTGGGAGCAGAGGGCTCTTCCCAGATGCCTTTCAAATATGAACACAGAGGCCACTGGTTCCTAAACTTTGAAGTGCATCAGAATAACTCGGAGCTTATTAAAAATACAGGAGCTCAAGAGCAGGGCTGGCAATTCAGACATGCAAATTTGGAGCAGGGCTCAAGGACCTCAACGTCTGTGACCCTGTGATGTAGGCAGCTGTTGCTTCTGCTTTTCCGTGGGGGATGGAAGTCACCAGTGTGGGTGGGGTGTGCACGTTTGTGGGGGTGTGCCCCTGGATGCACAAGTATTTCAGGACCTGCAGCTCTGAGTCTGTAGTTCTTTTTCTGGCCAGGAGACGTTGGGCTGTTCCCTAAGCTATAAACGAGGCTTCTATCTCAAGAGAAAGCAAGCAGTAGGCATGTTCCTCATTGACTGGAGAGATTCAGCGGACTGAAGGTGGCCGTTTCCCTTTCTTCTAGTCTTGGAAACTCTACTGTGAATGTCCTGTTGAGTCCCACTAAACTTTCATTAAGTCCCCCCTCTGCTTACTGGGTGGCTGCAAGCGTCTGTTGGTAGGATGCAATGATCACTTCACGGCGTTTCTGTATTTATGCTTTCTGTAGCTTTGCTTCTTCAAATGTCATGTCTTCCTTCCCTCCTTTCTCCCTTCCCTCCTTTTATCTACAGGTGGAGAAATCACTGTGACACTTAGTATTCCTAGAAGCAGCTCCACAGTTCTTCCCATTCTTCTGTATGTATTATATATATGCGCATCACTTGCGCATTTGTATTGGCATCGCGTGCTTATAAATGCTGCCATAAAGCTCCGCTCCTCCATCCAGGATGAGAATGGACTTGTTAAAGACAGTTGATGAGGTGGCATCTGTTGGCCAACAGTTTTATGCTGCAGTAGCTCTGAGCAGATAACATTAATAGGAATCACATTTTAAAGCTGTAAATTTGATGTAAAATACTAAATTTGACAATAATTGCGTTATAAAGCAAAAATCCTATTTTTTAAAGGGCTCCCGCCTCTTCTTCATGTGAGGGGCTCTGAAATTCTTGCTCATACCTGCCCCGAGCAATTATCGTGCCTTCTCTAAAATTCTATTTTATTTTTCCATTTTCATAACAACTACATTATGATGTGACATATTTTTTTCCAGATATTTTGCTTGAATAAATAAATAGGATATTAAATTCAACTGGGGTATTAGATTATAAATTAGTTCTGTAATAGGCGTCATAATGTTATTTAGATTTTCAGTTTACATAGACCTTGTAGCAACTCCCCAGAGCTATGCTACAGAATTAGAAGTAGATAGAAGTTGATGTAAGAAAATTGGTTTTTGTAATATGCTGATGCCAGTAGAGTCGTGCTGTGTGTAAAGGTATTTAAATAGTGTGCGTTCCTACTTACTTCTTTGTATAGACGAAAGAATGATAATAATTTCAAATGATTGATTTGTTGGTGCTAATATTGGCCACATGTGAAACTATAATATTTATTTCCAAAATTAAAGCAGTACTTACATATAAAGGCTAAGAATCTGGACTGTGGAAAGCATAGCTGCTGTCCCGTGGAAGGAGGTTTCTCTTTCATCTGATTGGTGTAACAATGACGTAATCTCGCAACTATTTTTTTGGTGACCAAGTTAGTCCTTTCTGTTATATTTTACTTGGAGGAAGACACCCTGATCAGGAACATTGTGTGGTTGTTGAAGTCATTAGCAAGCAGGATACACATGTGGTGAACCATTACACATTGAACACAAATGGAAAACATGGACATTTAGTAAAAAAAAAAAAATGTGGATTCTCTAGGTCTGGATAGCAAAAGGAATTTTTCTTTATAGTAGTCTCTTTCATTCCTCTAAACCAAAGGTTGACAAACTATGGCGGGCTGCTGTCTGTTTTTGTATAGCTTACCAGCTAAGAATGGTTTTTGTGTTTTTAAATGGTTGCATAAAAATCAAAGGAAGAATAATGCTGCATGACACATGAAAATGATATGAAATTCAATTTCAGTGTAGATAAATAAAGTTTTATTGGAACACGGCCATGCTAATTTGTTTACACATCGTCTGTGGCTGCTTCTGTACTACAGAGGCAGAGTTGAGTAGTTGCAGATGAGACTGAGTGGCCGACAAAGCGTAAAATAGTCACTATCTGGCCCTTTACAGAACACTTTTGCTAACCTCTGCTTTAAACTACAAGCAGGGTAGATTTCTGTGTTCTGGCTGTATCTGGAAGCTCTGTGCTGGGGAGAGATAGAGTAGGAAGTGGATATCCCCCGCTTGGGACTTCTGGGGACTGGTGAACAGTGGTGCTTTACTTAAAGGGAGAATATGAATTGACGAGTGAGAAGGATTGTACCCCTGGGCCTTGGTTAAAAAGGATGCCAAATGTACAGTCAGTCCAACTAACTTCTGTAGCATGACTAAAAATATCCTACTGGGATAAGCTCACTTCCAAGTTTTATGGCACTTTCATCTGAATACCAGAAGGTTGGTGCCCCATAGGATTTTTAAAAAGTGCCCCAACAGGGCAAGCTCTATTTCAGGGTGTCATAGATTATATCGTGCTAGTGGAAGGCAGCCTTGGACTGGGCAGATGAAACCTGAGCCTGGTTGTTTTCCCCCTGACCAGCCCTGACACTTTGGGGAAAAAAATCTCATTCTCTTCCAGGCCTCCGTCTGTTCATCTGCAAGCTGAAGTGGCTGGTCTCAGTGACCTCGAAAGCCCCATTTGGTTCTGAGATGATACGCTGTCTCTGATAATGGGAACCATCTCTAGTGTGAGAAGGTCCCAGTCCCAGGAATGAGAGCCTCTTCTTTCTGGTGTCTTTGTAGCTTTCCTTTGCCTCTAAAATGCTGCATTTCATTAAGGGTTCACAAGTCTTGACATGTTTGTAAAGAAAGACACGGCAGGAATTCATATGCCTCGCCTTATAACAAACATGTTGTGAATAACCTATATTTGGAATACAATTTGTCATAGGGATGCGGGCAGAGTTTTAAATTTGAGCAGCTTCTGAAATAGTATGTTTTATTCTTCTCAAGCAGCTCCCCAAGCTCTCCTGCTTTACACTTTGAAGGGAGTCTTTATTGGAGAAGCTGCTCTCCATTTACGAAGAATGGGAACATTTGCATTAAACGATGCAAGAGATGCCATTGTAATTTCACGAGAATTACCCTTTCCCACGAATGTTAGATTAAGAACCAAGTAAAATCCCTTGAAAGTGGCTGGAAGATAAATTAGAGCTGAGCTGCAGTTAGGTAGATCTAAATTTTATTCCTTCCCCTTAAAATGTTTTTTAATTGATTTGGCATACTTTTTAAGTTAATTATGAATACTGTACCTGGGTCTGCATGATCACACCTGTGAATTAGATCTATTGTGCTGGAAACAGCTTTCCCTTATGGAGGACAGTGATTTTAATGAAGAGTCTTTCCTTATTGCACAGTGGAAATGTGGTTCAGGGTGGTTTCAGACAGTTCTCTAATTAGCAGTCCAGCCTGTTCCCCTGAATATGTTACCCGAAATGGTATGGAAATGTAGAAGGGAGAGGTGCTTTATCGTGATGTTGGGAGCTCTTCCCCAATTTGTATGGAGATCTTGGAACTGGGAGAGTTGTGAGTCGTACAAAGATGTCATAAGGCCCAGAGATTTTAAAAAATGGATGGAAATAGGAAACTCTGCATAAACAAAGGGTTCTTAGGTTAGAATAATAAATTTCACAAGGTGTTTTTGTTTCTTTTTTGCCAGAGGGGGCATTACATTCCTAAGTTTGGGCATAGTGATCAGATACAGCAAGGTGGGTAGAGGTGGGAATTTCATGGCTTTTGTCCCCACCATTTGGGGAAGGGAGCCTTGGCAGTGGTTCTCCAGCATTATGGTGGAGCAGGGGGTGTATCCTGGAGCCACACTTAAAAGCCATGGTTAGAGCCCATATGGAGGGGTCAAGAGAGGATGAGCCAAAGCCAGACATTCCTGAGAGGTGAAAATGTAAGTAGGAAATGGAGGAAACAGGGGAGGAGAGAAAAAAGGAGAAAAACTAAATTTTGAAGAATGTCATGTCCTACGAGTTAGAAGCTAGCATTCAGCACATCTCTACCTTAAATAGGATATTTGGTCACTATTATTAAGATCATAATCTTAAAAGTTTAGGAAAATGAATGATCTGAATATTAATGTAATATGGTAATAACAGCCACTAGCATGTGTGGATGACTTACCGTGTTCCAGGTGCTAGGCTGAGCGTTACATGCAGAATGATCTATTTCAGTTGTTATAACCCTCTGAAGTAGGTACTATTATGATTCCCATTTTAAAGAACAGAAAACTGAGGCACAGAGAAATTACCCTTAGCCAAGTCCATATGGCTAGAAAGTGACAAAATAGGGATTTAAATTCTGGAAGAACACTCCAAATCTCATGATGTACTGATTCTCCAGAGGGAACTGAGTTCACCATTTAAAGGTGGAGAAAGAATTGCTCATTTCTTGAACTCAAATAACAAGAGGCAGGACTAGGGCTGGATTTAAGAGTTGCTAGTTCCCAGAATGCACTTAGAGCAGTAGACCGCTGCCTGCTCTCTTGCTACCAAACTGTAATTAAAATTATCATACAGTATAATGATTTCTAATACATTTCAGAACAAATCACCATCTTATATCTGACATGTTGTTAATGTTTACTACCATAATTACCAATTTGAAATATAAGGCAGTGATTTTTATTAGTGTTTGGTTATGTATAATTATGTCAAATATGAGACTGCAATTTAGATTGAACTGTATTAGTAGTGATCAAACAAAATGATTATGCTGTATATTTGACACCCTGGATTTCTTATGTTTCTATAGATTTTTTTCCCCTTCTAAACCATAAAGAATTATTTAAAGATATTCCAAAGGTCATTTATAATGCTTTTCATTTTAAGAGTTTTAGAGTGTGGGAATCTACATACCAAAAATGGAATATATTGAATCATGGTTTCACCAAAAGGGAAAGAAGCTACTGATCAGTGGATATTTCTAGTGCACTAGAGCACACTATTTTTCCCCATCTTCCTGACCAGAGACCTGGAACCCAGAGAATTTAAGAGGTGCTATCCATCTAGTGAATGGTGGAGCCGAAATCCAAGTTCACGACCTTTCCGTGAATTTTAATCCTGGGTGGTTAAAATAAGAGACCATCATTTATGATAGACTATTGCCAGAGTGTGCATTCCTATAAAATTAATAGTGTCCGATATGTAACATGTAATGAGATAATGTATATGCTGGTGCTTTTTTGTATATTGTGCTAGTCAGGGTTCTCTAGAGAAACAGAGCCAGTTGGAGATTACATACACACACATTTATACATGTATATGTCTGTGGGTATATATATGTATATATATATGGAGAGAGAGAGGGAGAGATTTATTATGAGCAGATAGCTTATATGATTATGGAGGTCGAGAAGTCCCAAGATCTGCAGTCGGAAGCCCTGAGAACCAGGAGAGCCAGGAGTGTAAGTTCCAGTGAAGGCAAAGGCAGGAGAACCAGGATAGCTGGTGGCAAAGTTCCAGCCTGAGTTCGAAGACAGGAGAGTATCAATGTCCCAGTGCGCAGACTATCGGGCAGACAGAGCATTCTCTCTTGCTCAGCATTTTGTTCCATTCAGGCCTTTAGTGGATTGGATGAGACCCACGCACATTGAGGAGGACTGTCTATCTGCCTTACCCACTCTACTGATTCAAATGTTACCCTCATCCAGAAACACCCTCACAAATACACCCAGGATAATGTTTAGTCCAAGTCAAGGTGACGCATAAAAATAACAATCGTGTATATTATCCTATAAATAAGTTCTGTTAAGGCCAGTTTAGAGCCAGAAAAACTGAGAGTCAGAAGTTTAGGAGCTTTATCCAAGTTTCTGCAAGTTAACGCTGGAAGAGTCAGGACTTGAACTGAGGACTTCTGAATTAAACTCATGTTTCCTCAGGACAGATTGTTACCAGCTTCCTTTGTGGTTACCGTCAGTAGACTAAAGCTGCCCTTTATTACAACAACCTTGATTTCTTTTTGTGATAATGATGATGATGATGTAGTGTGATGATGAAGGCAGCTAACGGTGCTCAAGCTATTTACCTTTATTATCCTCATTTAATCCTTGTGTTATGCCCCTTTTATGGGTAAGGAAACTGAGATGTGGAGAGGATCTCACTGCACAATGGTAGAGCTAGGACTCGAGTATAAAATTTGTCTGATTCCAGAGTTCATTCTCTTCCATGTTCATCCCCCTCAGAGATAATAATCAAGTCACTTCTTGGGATAAATGACCCTGATTCCTTATCCTTCCCAAGAAGACCTGTTTTATATCCCCATTTTTTTTTTTTTTACATTTTCCTGAAGACTATTCATTTTGTTAATATACTTTAGAAATTTGATCAACATTTATTCAATTTATTATGTCAAATATTGACATTTCAGTGACCAAAAAACAAACATACATACAAACAAACATATAAAAACCAAAATCCAGAAAGATTACTTCTTGGTCCTGGTGCATGATCAAGTTATTTAAAAGGAATAAATACTTTAGATTTTAAAGCAATAAAACTATATTAAGGAGAAAGAGAGAGAGAGGAGAATAGAGTTGTTACACATCTTAATTCCATGACTAATATCATTTGGTGAATTTCCACTCAATTGTTCATTTATACATACTTTTTTAAAGAAGGCGGGAAGCTCCATGAAGGCAGGGATTATGTGCATTTTGTTCTTCATTGCACTTGGTTCTTACCATAGTATTTGATTTGTGGTAGAAACTCCATGAATATGTTCAAATTAAAGAATCAATCAATGAAGTATAAATATTAGTTTGTGTTTTGCTTTTTCATTTTGTTAATATGTCTACATATTTTAATCTTAATCCTTTTAAATATTGCTTAAAATTAAATCCACAAAGCAATTGATTATTAATGGAGAAATTTGCATCCTAACAAAGAATGAGATTTCCATCTTTGATTGATTCTCTCAAACTGCATCTTGATTTTTGAATTGACTCAAAGCTGAGGTAATATACCTTTGTACAACCAGAGACTGTTCTCTCTGAGGTCCCTGCATCTACCTTGTATCACTTTTCTGTGAAGTCTGTGCCCAACATGAGAGTATCTATTATGAGTTTCTGATTTGATCTGTGGTAGGGTTAGTGCTCATCCCCACTCATTGATTAGCCATCATTGGGCTGGTGACTTGCATTTGCAAGGCCATCATTAAGAACTGAACAAGGATGATGTAACCATGTGTCATTCCTTCATAACTGAGTTAGTTGATCGAACTCATAGCAGCAACCTTGGCTAACACTGGGTTCCGTCTGAGCCATAGGGCATCAAACCAGATCACATTGAAAATTAACCCACCCTTTCAGCCAAAATGGAAAAAAAGAAAATATTTTTTTGTTTATGATTGTTCTCTGGGCTTTATAATAGACTCATTATGCTCGATTAAAAATTGTACAAGTCAAGATCCAGAACCTTACATTTTAATAAATAAAAATTACATTTTTTTGTTTCAAATGCTTTCAACATCACAGAGATGTATGAACAGCTCCTTTTAGGGTTCGTCATGAAAAAGAGACTTATAAATCCTTCAGCCCAATTCTACAATTGATCCCCTAAGAAAAGTCAAATATCACCGTTGTTTGTAGATTGCTAGATCACCACAAAGATAATTCTTTTATAAACACAGATGGTGCCCTTATGGAAATTACATGACAGTGAGTAGATGCCAATAGAAAAAATGACACGTCGATTAGCTTAATAAAATGGTGTTCAGTAAAATTACGCTTCTTGGTCTAATTCATGGCTTATTTGAACTTGTGATGCCCTGTTTTCATCTTGGTTTTTAATAAGTGTTCCTTTTAAAACTTTAAAAATGTAAAGTAATATGAATTTGATTGTCTTGAGCATAAAATGCTAATCATTGATTAGCAGTGAATCATGCTTATAAGGCTTCCACCTCCTCACCCCTTTCTCACCCCGAGTCATTCTTCGTGATATGAATTGATGAGGCCGAAACAATTGCCAGAAAGCTGAAAACATAGCACTGGATTGACAGTTACAAAAAAAATAAGCCAATGAATATGTTATTGGCAAATTATTGATATAAAAATTAATCCTCAGGGTTTTGGCATTCACGGAGAAAGGGGAAGAAACCTGTATTTACTGAGTGGTTAGTGTGTGGTCAGGTCACAGAAACAATCTCAGCTTTGGTTCCCTGCTGGGGCTTTTTCCTTTTATTCTCTGTGGGCTATGTTGTACCAAAATAATCATCCATCTCCCTTTTTTAACATCAGTTCAAAAAAAAAAAAAGAGTGGAGAGGAATTTTATCATGGTATCAGGACGTGGAGGGCATTTGAATATTTGCATTGCATTTTCCACTTTCACTACTCTGTTTGTTGATGGGTGGAATGTTGAGAAATGTTGCCCAACCTCTTGGAAATGGCACGTGAATAATCCCGTAATCAGCGTAATGTATTCTGTTATGGGAGTAATCAAGTCATTCAGCTTTGAAGTAAGATCCAATTTTTAGAAAGTGGCTGATGAATGCAGTTTCAGGTATTTAGAGGAGGCTGATGTACCTGGACTATTTGGGTCTTCTGGTTGAACAAGGGAAAAAAGTACTTGAGGAAGCTGAAGTGGACCATTCTAAAAATATCTAAGTTTCGGGATATATTTTCCTAGCGGCATAGTATTCAATTTAAGATTTTAAAATTAAACATATCTGTGTGCTTTTGAATTTAGTATTACGAAGAGCTTAGTTAGTTGGAAGTGAAGGATGGGAGATGGTGGCTGATGTGAAATCTGAGGGTTGGTGTCTGCTCCTCCTCCGTAGATCTTTGCAGGTGGGGGTCCTCCTTGTTATCTAAGTCTTAGCTGAAATGTTCCTGCTTCAGAAACGCCCTCCCTGAGCACATTTTCCCTGCTCCTGAGCCACAGTCTCCCTCATCCCCTTTTCCTTTTTTACTTTCATCAACGCCCAACAGAAATCCTTACTCATTTGCTCACTAACCCTCCCCTGGGAGAATGTAAGCTCCTTGAGAGCAGAGACTTGGTGTTGTTCATTGCAGCATCCACGGGGCCCCAAGCAATTCCAGACGCCTTGGAAGCACTGATGAAAAACTGATGGATGAATGTTTGATTGTAAGCCCTTGGCCCCAAGATCCCGGGGTTCAGAGGGTCACCTCCACCTACATCATTTGCTTTATTAAGTGATTCCACGGAGCAGCCATGTTCTCCCTGCTGCAGCACAAACCCGCTCTTCTGTGGCATCCGTAAGGGTTAAGGCTCCCTGGTCCATCTGGTCCCAGGTGGGAGGCTGCAGCTCTCTGGGCAGCTCCGGTTCCCAGCCGGGCCACAAGCGGGCAGTCATGCAAAATGCTGCTGAGTGTCCCCGATAGTTAAGCTTCATGTTACTTAAGACATCCATTTCAAAAATAACTCTGGCATCTATGGTTATGTTCCGTACTTGATTTGCAGGCTGTAGCAGTCCAAATCCCATTAATACCAGAGCCCTTGCACGAAGCCTTTTGTATTGACTTGGGTCAATTTAAAGCTGTGTGTTTGTGGACCCTGCTCCCCCTGCTCCTTAGGCTTTTCAACAAGTCTAGCTTGCTCCCCCGCTCTTTTGTGCTCATGAGCTTTCTCTTTTCTCTCTCTTCCTCTCCCTCTTCTTCTGCCTCAGAGAATGTGGGTGAGTCCTGTGGATTTTCTCTTCCTGCCGTTGAATTCTTAGCACGTAAGGAGCAATTTTGTCCCTAGTTTTCTCTTTGACTACCTCTTCCACCTCACATGTATCTAGTGTTCTGATATTAAGTAAGGTCCTACAAAGCCCCATAGATACAAATCTTCATGTACAAGTGGGCAGTTTTTGGACTAATCATTGGTGTATCAACACATCCCTATGGAATTTTTCTTTTCTTTTTTTCCTCCGGCATTGATTTTCTGGTTATGAAAGTGATGCATGCTGACTGCAAAGCATTTGGATAATAAAGAAAACCCAGGCTGACTTTAAGCAGAAGGTTTTCCTGGTGTATCTGGAAGAGGATTTGGCTTTCAAGAGAATAATTAGCAAAACTCATTTTAAGGGCCCATTTATTGCAGAAAATAGGGGAATTACCTGTCCAAGGGAATAAGAAGTGTTCAGATGTTGCCGACATTTCCCCCACATGCACTGTGGTCCCAGAATAATGACTTCTTATCAGAAAAGGAAGAGAAGTTGCCATGTTTCAGTGAATACGAAACACAGTACTGGGCTTTCTGGGTTTGCAGAAAATATGCCCCAGTCTGCCTTTTCAAAGAAAGATCACATCAGAACCGAACTGGGTATATATTCCTTATCTTTTGATTCATTTGTTCCCATAACAAACCACGTTTCCTAAAGTCTGTTCCACAGAATAACTGTCACACAGAATTTTTCCATGCCAAAGGGTTCCATCGTCAAATAAGTTGGGGAAACATACCATTTTTGACATTTTTTGGAGATATGTGAAGACCATTAGCATGTTAAAGTTTGAGAAGGCCTAAAGTAAAGAGAACTGTGCTACTTCATTTCTTTGTTGTTTCTAAAACTTATTTGACCATGGACTCTTTCTTTTTTTTTTTTTAAAAGTAACATTTGCTAATATTCCCCAGATCTATTTGGCCACAAAAACAAAAACAAAACTAATAAGCAAAAGCAATTCTTGTAAGTCTGCTCTGGGTATTTGGGGCTTTTGCATTTCCATTGTCTTTTTCTTTTTCCTGCATAAGAAGATGAGTGAGGCAAGGGCTCATCTACCTGTTCCTTAGTACCAAGTCCAGTGCTGGGCACTTTCCTTGCACTACTGCATTTGAACCCCACAGCAACCTGGAGTCCTCATTTTGCACATAAAGATCCTAAATATAGCTCTCAGGTGACTTGTAACTTGCCTTGGGCCACTTGATGTGAAGTAAGGGGCGGAGCTGAGCACAGGGTCACTGTGGCTAACCTGCCAAGGCTCTCGATGCCTTTCAGCACAGCAAACACAGTCCCCACTGCACCTTTTCCTCTCACATGGGCCTTTAGTGGTATTCATCGGTCACCCTTTTAAAAAGAAACTGCATCCAGCAGTGTGATGTCACCCTGAGACCCCTCTTGGTGGAGACTGCACTGCACACCCTGCACATGCAAATAACTGGAAATTAAGCATGTAATGTTTGTGTGTATACATATGTTAATACAAATATGTGTGTGTGTAGTTGACCCTTGAACAACATGGGGGGTTTAAGAGTGCCAACCTCCTGCACAGTTGAAAATCTGAGTATAACTTTTCCCCGAAAACTCAACTACTAATAGCCTACTGTTAACTGGCAGCTTTACTGATAACATAAACAGTCAATTAACACATATTTTATATGTTATATGTGGTATATACTGAATTCTGATTAAAAAATAAGCTAGAGAAAAGAAATGTTAAGAAAATCATAAGAAAAAAACATATTTACCATTCACTAAGTGGAAGTGGATCATGACAAAGTTCTTCATCCTTGTCCTCTTCTTGTTGAGTAGGCTGAGCAGGAGGAAGAGGAAGGTTGGTCTTGCTGTCTCAGGGGTGGCAGAGGCAGAGAGGTGGAGGAGGTGGAAGGGGAGGCAGCAGAGGCAGGCACACTCGGTGTAACTTGTGTGGAAAAAAATCCGTGGATAAATGGACCCATGCAGTTCAAATCCGTGTTGTTAAACTGCATGTGTGTGTGTGCGTGTGCATGTGGGTGCATGTGCGTGTGTGTGTGCGTGCATGTGTGCACATGTGCGTATGTGTGTGCGTATGTGTGTGCATGTGTGCATGTGTGCACATGTGTGTGTGCACGCGTGTCCGTGTGTGTGTGTGTGTGTGTGTGCTATACGCCAGCTTCCCCAGAATCCGTAACATAAGAGCTTGGCAATAAATATTTATTGGCATGAAATGGGAAAGAAACTTTACACGAACTATGACAGCTGTCCTTGCACTCTCTTGCCTCTGCTGCTTTGCTCTTCTCCATAGCATTTATCACCATTGGACACAGATTTGCTTGTGTATGTGTTTTACATTTACTTGTTTATTTGCTTACAAGGTGTCTCCCCACATTTAGATGTGAACTGCTGTGGGGAAAGGTCTTTAGTTTGCTTTCTCACTACTGTGAACATGCACTAGATTAAAAGGAAATGTTTAGTGAAAGAATAAATGGTCAAATACAAGTTTTCTACCATTACTTCTCCTTTCCAAAAACTCCTGAAATTGCTTTTTTTGTTCATCAACTTCTCTCTCAGGAGTAGTTAAAATCTACTTAGGACTATAAATAAAGGAAGTCTGCATTCTTAGCTATGCCAGTGAAGCAAATACTGAAGGGCTCTGTGTGAACATGCACGGGGCTGTCTGCAAGGCAGGTCCAGCTACAGCGTCTGATGGATGGGAAAGTGTCCAGCCATAGGGACAGTGTGGAAAGTCACCACTTTATGTTTTCCACCACAGCTCATCACTGTCCCAGCACAACTGTCTTCTGCAGAAATCCCAAGTTTGAAAAAAGAAATCCAGATAGCATCTATCCTTCCCATCCACTAAAACCACACCCTGCTGGGCTTCTTAACCTGAGATGGAAAGGTATTTCAATATAATTAATCTCCTTTGCAATCCTTTATAAACCATTCTTGGAAGGGGTCCATAGATTTCATCAGTTAGCCGAAGGGATCTGGAAAGGTTAAGGATGTGGGAAAAGCCCTGACTAATAAACAGAACATGGAATATTTTGGTTGGTGCCTGGGTAAGGGCAAAGGACTGAAAAATGTGTTTCCTTTAATCTTGGAAGTTAAAAAAAAAAGATGGGTTTGTTCAATATATGTGTCTGCCTTCCCCACTCCTCTCCTGTTGGGGGTACAGTCAGAATCTCATACACATGGCCCCCATGCCTTCGTGGCAGAAGTGCTTCTGATATCCTGCAGTTTAAGAAGGCAGGTGAACCCGGCTCCTCGAGCAGGGCCACCTTCCTTCTGCGGAGCCACCAGAATGAGCACGGGGCCCCGGAGTGGAATGCAGAGCGTAGCTGAAAAGCATCTTGCCAGAGCGTGTTCTGAGGACTGGAGCAACTGAAGCACGCCAGGCCCTGGTTGGATTACCACAGTCCTGAAGCACTTTAATCTCAACTGCCACTACTCGGGGTGGGAGGGGTCCGGAGAGGGGACGCGGTGACTGAGTGAGGGGCAAGTGTGTTGGGGGGAGGTCTTGGAGGCTGAGTCTCCCAGCTCCCTGGCCTCGCAGTCTGCTGGGAATCTTAAATTGCTTGTCCCAGAGATAAAGTAAGGGATTCTTAAGTAGGAGTCTGTTGATAACTTTCCTTTAATTTGGATCCTGTTGTAAAAAAAAAATCTTTGTCAAAACGGGCCTTTAGCACATGAAGCTTGGTGGTGGCAGATTGGGGACCAGTGGCTGATTGTATTCAGAGAATAAACTGAAACTCGACAAAGGAATACACTTTCAGAATGGGTGTGTGTTGGGGATGGGGTGGGGCGGAAGGACAAAAATGAAAAAGCTGGATCTTTAAGAAAGAAGCCATCCTTTAATAGCCAGAAATGGCAAAATGGAATGAGGAAGGAATGGAAGAAAGCAGGAATGAAATAGAATAACCAGAAACATAATCGAAAGAAGTGGTGTTTATTCAACTATATCCTCGTGTCTAATGTTAACATGGTTGAAAAACTTAAAAGCCTCTCCTCGGAGCAAATTTATTTTCTTAGGCCACACAGAATAAAGCAAGTCCTAATAGGCTGTGATTAATTACATCTAACGTGAATAATGGAACAGACCAGGTTCTCTGCTTGCAGGGGGCCGAGAGTCCATACAGCAAGGGAAGGTGTCTGGTAACTAGGGATGAGTGCCTTGGTCCTGCGGGAAACCGGACAGCCCAAGAGAAGGGCTGGGAGGGGACCTGAGGATTCAGAGGCGTGTGTGGGTCTGGAGAGGTCAAGGCTCGGAAGGTTGAGCCATTTGCACCATAGGCTCAGGGAGGAGGACAGCCAGGGCAGGGATTCAAGAATGTGGCCCAAGGGGAGGGAGAAACAGGTTGGCAATTTTGATGGATTGTAGTGATGAGAGATGAAGGCCAGAAGATGGAAGGCAGGAAGAGGAACAATGGAACATTCTCCATTACCCAGAGACTCCCAGTAGGGTCAAAGCAGTGGGGTGGGGGTGGGGGGTGGGATAGTGGTTAGCTGATGTCTGGAGTGATTTTTATGACAACGGGTCAGGAAAACTGACAAGGATGCAAGCGTAGAGCTCATCAGAATGAGAATGTCCGTGTCTTTCTATTTACAAGGGATGTATGAACCCATGTGCGCACAAGTAAGTGGCAAAACTTATTGGGGAAGCGTCAAAGTGGAAATTCATAGCTATTATTTTTGTGGCCTCTAGCTACACGAGCTAACAGGTGAAGATAGTCTAGAGACCCAGAGTAGGAAAAAAATGACACTTTAACATTTTTGTCAGGTAGGCAATTTAAAAATAAACTTGAATTCAATATATACCATTAATGCTAGAGGTTGTGTTATAACGATGCAAAAATGCCTTCTTTTCGATAGTAGTTTTTTTTTTAAAAAAAGGTATGTCGTAGTGGGTAAGGAACCATATATAGAAGAGGCATTTGTGATTGTGACAGCAGCCCCACAAAGCTGTTGATAACGTACCACGACTCTGCCCTCCAGAATTAACACCATAACCTATGTCAGGGACTCACTATTATCCTCATATCAGCTGTTGGATTCTGTCCAGTCCCATTAGCAATTCCCATGTTGATTGCTCTGTTACTCGTGAATGTTAATTGCTTCTAAATCTCTTTGGATGTTCAGATGCTTGGGGAAAAACTTCCGACTGGTGAAGGTGCGAGTTTTATTAACGTGCAAGTAAACAAGAAATCTGTTTAGAGACCCGAGTGAAGTGTCTGTGACTCAAGATGGGCTGTACACAGCTGGTGGGGCATCTTTCTTTGCATGTCTGTCGTTATGTTACTGGTGGGAGTGGGGGGTGGGGGAAGAGGCTTTCAGTGATGCCTGTGGTCTTAGTCCCAAATTGGTACATTTGTAGATAATCAAATCCTTCCCTCCAGGATTCATACTTTGCTTAGTATGAGATGATGACCTTGCCACTTTTGAGATAAGATTATATTTAGTAAGTACTATTGAATCAGAAGATGTAAAATTATGAAAATGATTTGGCCCATCACCTATATGTTCATCTCCATAGTTTCTGAACTAGAAGGAATCCTGGCAATAAGCTTCTGAAGCTTTCTTATTTCACCCTTGGGAGACAAAGGCCCAGGAGTAGGAAAAGGTAAGGGCTCACAGGTGAGCTGGCCAACAAGCAAGGTTGCTTAACTCTTGCTTGAGCAATTAAGAAAGGGGAAATGGTAAAAACTGGCATTTATTATAGTTTTCAGAAACATTGCACTGAGAGTTAGGAGAGGTTTTATTTTTTCCTTTGGGTGGAAAAATCTATTATGATCCAGTATTGAAATTCATTTATTAGTCATTTTAACAGTATCTCAGAAAGAGTAAAAGGAGATACAGGAGAAAGAAAGAGCACCCAATTGTGAATTGTGCTGCTGTAAACATTCGAGTGCAGATGTCTTTACTACAGAGTGTCTTTTTTTCCTTGGGGTAGATAGTAGTGGGATTGCTGGATCAAATGGTAGATCTACTTTTAGTTCTTTGAGGTGTCTCCATATTACCTTCTGTAGAGGAGGGGATGGGTATATTCACACGTAATGGGTGTGATGCGCACTGTCTGGGGGATGCACATGCTTGTAGCTCTGATTTGGGTAGTGCAAAGGCAATATACGTAACCAAAGTGTTTGTACCCCTGTAATATTCTAAAATTAAAAGATAAATTAAAAAAAAGAAAGAGCATCCATGTGTTCTTTGTGATTCATGGATTCGATCAATATTTATGGCCTGTAATCCCAACACTTTGGGAAGCCAAGACAGGAGGACTGCTTGAGGCCAGGAGTTCAAGAGCAACCTGGGCAATATAGTGAGACCTCATTTCTTAAAAAAAAAATTATCCAGATGTGGTGGCATGTGCCTGTAGTCCTGGCTACTTGGGAGGCTGAGGTAGGAGGATCACTTTAGCCCAGGAGTTTGAGGCTGCAGTGAGCTATGATCATGCCTATGCATTCCAGACTGGATGAAAGAGCAAAACTTTGTCTCTTAAGAAAAAAATCAATATTCATGAGTGCCTTTGCTCTAGAATTTAGCGGTTAACAAAAAAAGTCCCTGTATAGCCTATTGCTCCTAGACTACAAACCCGTACAGCATGTTCCTGCACTGAACACTGTAGGCAGTTGTGACACAATGGTAAGTATTTGTCTATCTAAACATAGAAAAGGTACAGTGCAAATATGGTTCAGTATTATAATCTTGTGGGACCACCATCATATTTGTGGTCCAATGTCAACCACAATGTCGTTATTTGTGGCGCGTGACTGTATTTTAGATAGGTGATCAAGGAGAGCTCAGTGAGCAGGTATTTGAGCAGAGGTCTGATGAAAGGGATGTAGTAAGCCATGGAAGTACTGCAAGATTGTCCCAAGCAAAGGGGACAAACAGAAGGACAAAGTTCCTGAGGTGGGAATATGCTTGGGTACTTGAGGACAAGGTCAGTGTGGTTGCAGAGGTAAGGAGATGATAGTGGGAGGCCATGATCCTCAAATCATGGGCTTTGGGAAGACTCCGGGCCTTACATTTTTAAGGAGACCTACCTTTTAGCATTTCTGTAATCCCAAATGCATGGCTCATAAGGAGAACCCAAAGGCATCTTGAGAATATTTTCTGAAGGTGCCATTCTTCTGGGATTGATGTCTGTGACTTCCAGGAATGTCCAGAAACTATTAGATCTTTCTGGAGAGCTTTTGCTTAGAGCAATTGTCCCAGTAATAAAATTATTTGAACCATAGGATTGTTAAGTTTCTTGATGGTAGGACCTGTGTCATACACATTTTTGTGTCCTCCAAGAAACCACACACAGTGCTAAACTTACACATAGTAAGAACGCAATAAATATTGATTATTTTTTCAATGCATGAATAAATGGCCTGAGAATGGTAGAAAGGATGGGGTGTCCTAGAAAGGGTTGTTAAAAATACTCCCTTCTAAAAATGTTGTTAGCAAAATTACTTCTGAAGTATTCTGACTTCCCTATTTTTAAAAGACAAGTCCATATGCTGAAATGTGAACATAAGTATATAACAAACTGAACAGTAGTAACATTATTTTCAGGCCAAATTTTAGTTGGATGGTTGCATTTTGTCAATCTGATTTTTTCTCCATGTTTTAAACTGGATGTGAGAAGTGTTTCTAACCTTTTCTCTGATATTAAAGAAATATTGGTGTCTGGGCTCATAAGAATAAGGGGTTACATTCCTCACTGTCTTACCCTAAAGCATGTTTAATTACATTAAGATTGTGGTGAAAATGATGTGGGAAATAACAGTCCCCAAGGGAAAGATGGGTGCTCAGGATGCATTGTGATGGGGAAGACCGAAGTTGTAATTATTGTTCTGCCAATACTGAGTTCTCACCCTAATGGACCACTGATTTATTGTCCTGTTGCATTTTAATATCCCCATCTACAAAGTGGGGGTAACACAAACTTACCCTCTGCCTTTCAGGTTTTTTGCGAAAATCAGTGAACTAATATTGGTAAAATTGGAGCCCCATGGATGAAGGGTACTTTGTAAGTATAACACATTATTGTCATGTTATTGTCTGTTATTCCAAAGTGTAAATACCAGATGTCTGCTCTTGCCGTATCAGGAAATTGGTAATACCATGTTTCACACTCACATGTTGATAATCTGACTTCCTTTGAGGAATTGAGTATTTCTGAACTCTCTAATGTTTTATCAATACTTTGGATGGATAAAAGCCACCCCAGGCCCCCCAAAATTCAGGCACTGTTTACTAGATAATTTGGAAGAATATATGTCTGCATATTATGTAAAAATGTTGTATAAACTCTAAATATAAATACAAGGTGTCTTTATTTCTCTTCCCCCACCTCTCCCTCCCTTTCTTTTTGAATTGTATTTAACTCGTGTTTTGAGCAGTCAGTTTGTGTCTCAGAGAGGTGGTTGGTGTCAGGGAGAGACTGAATATTTCACTGAGGTGAGCGATGCTTTGTTAATAGAGAAAGTCGATTAGACGGGTTTGCTAAGTATTGTGTTTCCAGATTTAGGACCCGGGGAGGAAGACGACCAGAATGGCGAGCTAAGTGTGGGTCACCACTCTTCAACTAGGTTGTGGTTCAGGTGTCTTGGAAGTTACCACCTATCCATGGAATGGCAAAAGCTTCAAACCACAAAGCCAAAGGACAGGGCAGCAACTGGACAGTCCTAAAGCAACTGCTTCAATTGATTGCGTCCATTGAATGGTGCATCTTTTTATTTTGCTAGGTCAACCAAGGCCCTGGAATTGTGTGTACAACCATCGATTGGCTGGTTATATGCACAGTGCTTAACGCATGATTTTTATTTTTTTCTTTTAAAGGGTGGCTGCCACCCTTTAAAACCTCCTAACATAGAGAAGTTTAAAAAGGATTGGCCCTGTTATTGAAGCCCATTTTAGTGAGTAACCTGGGATTCACGGAGCTGTAGGATCTATGTCTGTAAGGGGCCTTACCTGTCTCATCCAGTCCTATTTGTTGGCCACTTTTAAGGGTTCCATCTGCCTGGTGCCTGAGAGCCTCTAGAGGCAGAAAGTCCACGACATAATGAGGTGACCCTTTGCCAGGCACAGCATGCTTTCTCTAATTGAACCCAAATCCACCCTCTACGTATCTCCACCCTTGGGTCCCAATTTTATTATTTATACTTAAAAAGAATGAGTCTTCCTCCTCCAAAGTGACACCCCTTCAAATACTTGGTGACACCTATTGGGTCCTTCTACAGTGCTCTCTTTGTCAGGTTCAGTTCCCTCAACAACGAGAGCTTGTTGCCATAGTTTCCAAACTCTTTACTCCTCTGGAAAGGTTCTCATTTGTCTGTATCTTTCTTAACAAGCAGCACTGATAATCTACCTTCTCCAGGCCCCATTCTGCATCTCAGAGTCAAGAGATCTAATCAAAGGTACGGAAGAGCATGACCTCCGAAGAAATCGTCTGGAATCCTGTGCACCCATGGATTGGTTTGAGTAACAAGACAGCAAAGCCCACATCCTTCTGTGAGGTGCAGATGATTGACAGGGAGAAAGTTGCTTTGGTTAAGAATACAATCTACTTGCCTCCCGTAGACACAGCAGTAGCTTACTAATTTGTTAGAAGTGAATTAAGGTTGTTTACCGATGTTTTAAAGTAACTGTCAGAGTGAAAAAAAATGTTCGAACTAAATGAGACCACTCACCTACTTCAGAGTTGCTGTTTATTTTAAGCTGAGTGCATAAATAATATATTGAGATACGAAGGGTGATTTCAAGCATTGGAACACGAAGCCTCCTGTTTACTAACTGTCATTGGGCTGAAGAGAATTTAAACAGTTCTGAACCTTTTTGTCTGTGAATGCAAAGCATGAAATTAACTTTCATTTCATAGTTAGCAGAAATCATGATTACGGCAGTCTCGTTGACTTGTCTCCTGCCTATGAGGGTCTTTTCTGTTATGCAAGACAAGCCTTGGCAACGGAGTGCTTCCCAGGTCTCCCTTGAAACAAGACCTCCTCCCTCCCCTGCAAAATAAGCAGGGAACTATCTGGGCCACTGAGTCAGTTTGTTTTGGATGTAAAGAGGCATAGTGGAAATATGTTAGTCTAGGTTCCAGGGGTTCACATCCTGACTGCTGGTATCTCTCTTTGAATCTCACTTTCTTCATCTGTAAAATGGGAACAATAGCATCCACTTCCACTACTTTGCAGGAAGGCAATGAGATAGATCCTTGAGGTAATTGTTGGGAAATGACTTTGAAAAGTTATCAGGTGTCATATGTGAGCAGGACAAAATAATAACATCTAATGCTATTAAGGCTGTATTCTTAATGATGTGCATGTATTAACTCATTTCATGCACCCAACAACCTTATGCGAGAGGTACTATTATTATTATTTCAATTTTATGCCTTCAAAAACTAAAGCACAGGGAAACTAAGCGACTTGCTCCATCATCTCATAGCTAAGAGATTGCAAAACTGAGATCCAAACACTAGGCAATTGGGGTCCAGGGTTCGTGCTCTTAACTATTCCTTATTTGGGAGAATGGGCCAAGTCTCTCCTCTGTCTCTTGGTCATGCACAAGACAATGAAACATATTCCTAAAAGCTTGGACCAAATTTAGGGTGGGAAAATGCAGGTATGGCTTCTCCATCAGCAAGGAGGAGTCCCACTGGGTAGGGATATGGTGGGCTATATGGAGTAATTATGTTTTATGTGTAAAAAGCCCGGTAATTCTTAGATGAAAAGCCATAAGTGAAAAGACCTGGAGTCATAATGCTTTCGGAAGCAAGAAATTTGATTCCCTTTTTGTCCCCTTAAACTTGAAAGTGTGATAGCCTATTTTCAGAGTATAGGGAGAGTGTTAGAGAAAGAATAGAAAATGTATGGAATGTTTAATTTTGCATGATTACATTTCATATTTGCTGAAGTAACTGAGGCAAATAGAAATGCATAATAGTATCGCAGCATACCTATTTTAGATGTTTTGATGGAGTATTCTGGACTTTACAGTCTGATATATGAACACTTTGGGATAAATCCTTATTAAGCAAATGAATAAAAATGTATTTGTGTTTGCATCATTGAAAATATGTAATTTGTACAAGTGCTTTTTAAATTTATATTTACACTATATTTATTTGAATTTCAAAAGAGAAAAAAAGCTTAAAATGATTAAAGGAAACAAAAATGATGTGAATTTGCAGACATTTTCCCCCTGAAATATGCTCAGGCTGTACTGGGGTCATACTTCAAAGTTGGAGCAGCAGGAGTCGGGGGTCTGACTTGCTTTGAATTTCTGAATGAAGCGGTCCCCAAATAGGATCATTTCCATAATCCCAGAAAAATGGACGGATTTATGAGAAGTAATCAGCTGGGGGAAAGAATAAATTCTGCACTTCCAAATTGTAAAAATCTCAGCAATTGCTGCTGTGCTCTAGCACTTGTTAATACAATAAGATAATTGCATAATTAAATACACCATGGAATTTCAATAATTGGAAACTTTGTTTTCTCATCACAATGTGCAACTTGCTGATGCTGAGAAGCATCCGCAGTGTTTTCTGGAGGCCAGGCTGGTTCTTTCACACCACACCCTCTGCAGCGTTCTGCAGCTCCTGTCGCAGTTCCGGGACACTTACTTCCCTTTCAGGTTATTTTTAGTTGGTTGTGTTTAGACAAGGTGAAATTAAGCAGGAAGTCCCCCAAAGTCTGAAATGCCTGCCCAGGCCATGGGAGTTGAGGATCATTTTGTTGAATTGTCTCTGGTGCTATCTAGAGCTTTCTATGTAGTAGTGGTTGAAAAGCAGCCTGCAGATGGGGCCTGTTTGGAACTGGGCAGCCCCTCTCTGGTTAGCAATTGTGAGATGGCTTCATGGAGCCTCTGAGAAGACAGGTTCTAGAGCTGAGCTCCTTGGGTTCAAACAGGGTGTGGCCTTTTTCTCTGTGTGACTGGAAAAACTACTCAATGTCTTATATATTTGCGGAACAGTAAAAGGAGAATCTTAGCACCTACATCTTAGTGTTGGTGCAAAGCTTAATTGAGCTAATATATGGAAAGAACTTAGAAAATACCTGGCAGGTTGTAAGCATCTAGTAAATGTTAGCAAGTATTATTAAGCAATCCAGAGGGAAGTTTCATATTCATCTGAACTGTGGCAAATCTTTCAGTAAGAACAAATTAATAGACTTATGGCTTCACCCATTCAAGAACTGTTATTGAATGCTTTATGTACCACCATCCCGAGTGTCAAAGACACAAAGATGAATAATTCCCGTTTTCTGCCCTCGCATCGTTCAACTGAATTGGGAAAATAGACATGCAAATAGATGACGGTTACAATGATGATGTGTGATCATGACGATGATGACAAAAATGTTATTGAAACAGTGTCTGGCAGATACTAAGATATTCTAGCAGGAACTTGTCTGTCATCAGTGTCCCCAGCACCCAACACATCCATGAAGACACACAGGGTAGTCACTTAGCATATACACGCTTGGAGAATAAATGAGCGTATAACTGTGTGGATAAAATTGGCTTTAAGCTTCTTCTCTTTAGGAGTCAAAAGAGCTTACTAGGGTCGGTTTGACACTGCAGATACATTCGCGATTCTTGGCCTGGCTCCAGGCAAGTGAGGTGCGTAAGGGGCTGAATTTAAAGAGGCACCCGCTCTCGGGGTCATGCAAGCAATTCCTTAGATTTTGTGCCTTAAGGCTTCACTTTTCTCACCCAGGACCAGGCCCTGTTGAATAAATTAATCTTGCATGTGCGACTACGCTTTATCTGTACCTATGTTAGAGCTTTTCCCTCCAAATTTTATTTTGAAAAATTTCACAGAAAAGTTGGAAGCCTAGTGTAAGGAACGCTCTGCATACCTCTTACTTATGAGCATCAGTTGCTGATATTTTGCCACATTTACTGTATCCCTCTCTGAATCCAGGATTTTGAACCTTGTCCCAATTCACTGTCGAAATCAGACTGTAACGTCCACACAACATTTCCCACCCCTTTGCCTCTAGTGCACATAATATTAAATTTACTTCCTAAATTCTGAGTCTCGAAACTATACATTTGGGAAGAAAAAGGCCAAAAAAAGAGCATTAAAAGAACTTTGCTTTAATTTATATATATATAAGTTTAAAAACTGCTGCATGAACCTTATTTTTAGACAATTAATGTACTAATGTATTTAGAATATGGTCAATATAAGATGCCTAAAAATTTTAAAAGTTAGAAAGTTTTTCTGGATGCTCTTACATTCTCTTTCACAGAAGAGAGATTTTTATGAAAAGGCAAATTCCCTTGACCACTTTTTCTGAGAGCCTTTCCAAAGTAGATGGTAGTCTAATTGCTAATGCAATGAGATCATCGTTTTCCATGTTAAGAATATTCACTGTAAGGATAACTTTGCAAATATAATATAGAGACTATATTATAAATTTGGTGATATGCTCTCAAATAGAAAGGACTACACAGTTGATTTTGGACTATACTAACAAATTTACATGAAAAACCCCCTTTTCTGATAATCTGAATATTTATCAAAAATAAGGTATCTGTCACTGTAAAAGTACAAGAAGATTTGCCAGAAGGTTGTATTATTGAAGGGTATATTATCTCAGTGGTTTTGGGCATGGTCTCTACAGAAGCCTAGGGAATCTGGGGAGAGTTCTCAGGGCCACCCTAGGTGGTGGTGATGGGGAGGGGTTGGGGGCAGGGGCGAGGGGTGAGGGCGAGCGAGACAAGCATTGGGAATCCGGGCCACTCTCTCGTGTGCCATCGGAATAGCTCTGATATTATGTGCTTCATATTGAGCATCTAAGGATCAGTTTTCAAGAAATGTTCTAAAGCTAAAAAGAAATAGTTTAGAAACCATAGCATTAGTGGGTGCAGAAGAAAATAGGAAAAATTTATCCAGCAATCTTGGTTGTCAGTGAGAAGTGAAAGCTGTCAACTCGAAGGGTGGGAGAGGTTCATGAGAAGCAGATACAAGAACTAAAAAACTGTCTGAGAGTGGTAAGCAGGGTCCAATGCCCACACGTACCCTAAGGCAGTGGTTCTTAAGCTTGAGTGATTCCTGATCCCTAACCCAGAGATTCTGACTCTGCAGATCTGGGGAGGGGCTCAGGAGTCTGATTTTTTAACCGTCACTCCATACCACACAGAAAAAAAATTAACGTAAAGTCATGGTTACATCATAAAACATTACAGTGTTTGGTGTTGATACAGATGACTGTAGTTGTAAAGAAAATGTTAAATTCTGTTCAGTATAATGTAACCCTTTTTCAAATTCAGGGAAATTTTAGAATGATTTCCTTCCAAAATGCTTAAAATAGAAAGACATATCCTGAATAATGGGGGGAAAAGACAGATAAATAAATTATGTTATATTACGATGTAGCATGTACTAAGTCCAATGGGAGAGTTACACACAGTGGGAGAGGAAGGAGAGTCATGTGTAGCTGAATACTGTGATGGGCTCTTGGAAGGGGGAATTTCATGGCGATGCCTCGTGGCTTAATGGGGTATACACAGGCTGCAGAGTCAGATGGTCCTGGGTTCAAATTCTGACTCACTTGGTTACTAGTTGTAGGACCTTAGGAAAATTACTTAATCTCTTTAAGCTGATTCTTCTTCATAACATCAGAAATAAAGCTTAAATTAGATGGTATTTGGAAAGTACTGAGCACAGGGACTGTAGAATAATAGATGCTCGATAAGTGACTGTAATTACTATTATATTTATTTAAGATGGACCTAAAAGAGGGTAAGCTTTTAAGAGGAATGAGTGTGTCATTTATGGGTTTTGCTTTTGGTTTTGGTTGGGGCGGGGGGAAGGAAGCAAAAGAGCATCCCAAAGAAGAACAGCATCATAAGCCAACCTTGAGGGAAGGGATGGTGCATGCTGTTGTGCACAGTTCAGTGTTTTCAAAAGTGTTGTTCACATAGAAGGTTCTAGATGGTGCATACATTTTACAAATATTAAGTAATGTAAACCTTATAGTGACTCTGTGAAGTAGGTATCATCTATTTAACAGACCATGAAGCTGGGGCACAGAGAAGTTGAGTAACTTGCCCAAGATCACACAGCTAGTAGTAGCAGAGCCAGGATTTGAACACATTCAGCATCTGTACTCCTAAGCACTATGCTACACACTTTTAATAATACTAACTTATGCTAATGTATATTAGGAAAATGTAACTAGCACAGAAACACCATGGTTTTACCAATATTGTCACCTAGAACAACAGTAAAGTTTTAAAAAGCAACTTGATTTAAATGAGTTAAATAAAATGAGTAATAGTAGATAGGCCATCAAATATGACAAAAATCCTATCGGTGGTCTCCAGATGACTTTGGTCTGGGAAATTCTGGGGCGGTGGAAGACAGTGGCAAGGATAGATTGGGGCTGCCAGGAGGACTGTTGCCTCCAAATCATTGTGTGAAATAACAACAAATCCTTTAAATTCTGAGGGAGAAGCAAGTGGAGTCATTGTAGGGTGGACGGCTCAGTGAAGGAAAGATGTCATAGCTTGCTGAGTTCCCTTTATTTGCTGCCTTCTGTCGTGAAGGGGCAACAATCCCACCTGGGCCCTGACTGTCTGTTGAATGGCCAGACTGAGACCTGGGCTATTTTGGAGTTTTTTACTTTCTCCTCCTCCTCTTCCCCCATTCCCTCTCTTTCCTATTCCTTCTTTTCTCTTCTTTTACGTCTCCCCCCTCTCCTTTTTATTGTGCATGAGGACAGACTTCAAAGAGGCCATGTCCCAAGAATGCAAATGCCTAAGGCAATTCAATAGGAAAAAGAGTTTCATACTCTGGATGGCATTTTAATTTGCCTTCCGCTTTCCCGGATGGCACCTGTGTCTGCCCCCATATCTCCCGTTTGGATATGGTCAGAAGAATCTAAAAGCTCGGATAATCCTAAACCAATCGATGCTTAGGCTTTTATATGTCCAGATTTACCTTTGCAACAACCTGTTTGAGGCTAATATTAAAGTAGGTTTGCATTCTCTGAGCAAATGAGCACAGGTGTTAGTCCATAAATTGCAGGGAACCAGAGTGTAACCAGCCACTATGGGCAAGGAGGGGTGGGATGGTTCCACAGTCCCCCAAACCTGGGTGTGGGGCACCCGCTCTGAAGGCTCCAGATCTGCAGCCTTCTGCCCTTGTGACGCTCGGTTCTCAAATCTAGAGACAGTCAGTCTCCTTATCTAGTTCGGCCTATTTCTTCTGTCTTATCCTGAGGAAGAGCATCATAATCTTTTCTTCTTACCTATCTATTCCCACCATTTAGTGTCCTCCTTGACTATGGTATGCATTTATTAAATGAACTTTTGCCCATTGGTCAATGAATGTATGAATAATTCAGTATTTCTTGATTCAGATTATGTTTTAGCAAATATTTATTGATAACATACTATGTGCCAGGCATCATGCTACGGGTTTTCATACTATCATATTTGGTCTCACAACAGCCCTCTTCACATGTTGACAATGGGGAAACCAAGGCACAGGGAGATGACATGATGTAATCAAAGTCACACACTCTTGACTCTGCACAATTCACGTCCTGCTATCCCGATGTTCGGGCTCAGTCCTCTGATTTCTTCATGTTACTTTTTCATGCCTTGCAAACTGAGTGAGTTTTCCCTTCCACTATTAAAATGGGGCTTCCTCACAACCAGTTCCCGAGGATCTCACTAATCAACCTGCAAGCAGAAGGAAAGTTCCTCCCTCTCTGACTGTAAATAGAGAATTCTGTCTTCATGGCATGAGACCCTGAATGTCATCAAATGCCACTGCCTGCAGTGAGTCCAGGAACGGAAGCCGCTTTTGGAGTTTCCAGCAGGGGCTGCCTGTGAAAGCACCGTGGATGAGGTCTGTGTGTGTCCCGAATGCTGCCTCACAGATTAAAATAGTTGTCACAGTGACTAGAAAATTGAATTGATTAAACCTTCTGGTTTTAGATTGTTTTTGGAGAGTGAGTAACTCTATGATTTTTTACTTGTCACAGGCTAGAAAGAAAAAAAAGTAAGAGTGAAACTTCATAGCTATTTTTCTTTCCTGTATGTTCATAGTGGTTATTTATATCTGGGAAGTTTCCATTGGGATTTAGTTCAGGATATAGACTTGGCAGGGTGGCTTCTGCACTCCTGTGGTGACATTTGACAGACTACAGGCAGAGCAGGATGGATTTCTAATATCTAGATGGATGGATTTGGGGGTGAAATGTTGGGATTGGACTATATTATAAAATGGATTTATTGACCCAAATCTAAAAGTGGCCTGTTGCCTGCCAATATGAGATCTGTATCAATAACATTTGATAAATTAGGGCTCCCAACCCTTTTCTTTGTTTGCTTTATCAACTCCACTTGACAATAACAATAAAAGACTCCAGGTGGTATATTTGGAATGGCTTACTGCACTCATCATGTGCGTTACTGACCTTAGGGCCCAGCTCTGTGAATCTGCACGTGTTATAACCCCCAGAAGGGCACTGCTGTGCCTGACTTCCTCCCCAAAATTAGACGTTCCCCTGCTAAGTTGCATTTCAGTATCAGCCTCATGCATTAACCTTGAAATGCTATGCCCATGATGAAGGTAGCATCTTCATTTTCCAGATGAAGAAATTAAGACCCTGCGAGGTTAAATGAGCTGCCCAAGGCCATACAGTAAATCTGTAATACAGCTGGGTTCCAGATAGAGGTGTCGTGGTTCCTGAGTGAGGGTGTGACGCTTTCCTTCTCTGTAGTTACAGAGTAAAAGGAGCTGAATTTGCAAAAAGCTTGCCAATAATACATTTCTTCCCAGGCTTGGCAAGGCTGCCATCTTATCTCTGAGTCTTTTAGGGGAGGAAGACTATGTCCCTGTGCAAGAAGCTTGAGTTTTGGCAGAACGTGTGCTTTTTTTGGTATTTCTAAAGACTTGAAAGACTAAGGTGGGGACTTTCTTCATCCCATTGGATGCCAACCTTCATGGGATGGTTATCATGCCATGGGTATCTTTGTGGGGGTGGGGGAGAAAGGCAGCTGTCTGCCCAGCTGGGCAGATGTTAGGTGGTGTGGAGGGTAGATAGAAACAGGAGACTCAGTTCTTCCCCCTAAGGTGCTTACATTTTAGTTGGTAGAAATGGTTGAATGCCAATCTGTATCCCCAAATCCCTTCGTTTGTGGCCTGATGGAAATCTATAGTAGGTGACATGGGCCTGGTGACTACATTCATGGGACCACAGCCACGAATACAACAATAACGAATTATTGCAATGTGCTAAATCAACACACTGCATATACTTACTCAGCCAATCCTGGCAACTACCTGGAGTGAAGTTAACAAAGGTATTTGGTGTTGGCAATGCCTGTGTGTGCCATGTGAGGTGGGGACGCAATTCTGAGTATGTAGCTGATCTCTTTGGTGTAAACTATGTTACTGCTTTACTTTTGAGAATCTTCTGGAATTTTAAATTAAAGTCACTTTACTCTGTCATCATAATGATGATAAGCTGGAATAGAAAACCAAAAGGATAATTATCTAGTGAAATATAACAAAACATTTATGAACTAGGATGCTTGGGAGGTAAGTGGAGTTTTATCATATTATCTAGAGAAAACTTTTTTAAAAAAACATTTTTTGGTTGAAAATTCATTCTAAAGTATATCATGGAAACATACTGATTTCTCTATTTTCCTGTGTAAGTATACAGGATATAATGAGTATAAACACAATGTTTCTTTTTTTAGAGTCTCATGAAGTTATCATTCTGAAGACCTGTTTTTTTTTTGGTAGGTTGAGATATTAGCCAACTGATGATCTTTAGCTCGGAATTTGTGACATTAGTTCATTTCAAATACAGTGAGTTTAGGAGAACATTTTTCACAGTCTTACTTTCTCTCCTCTATACCCAATCCATATGCCTTAAGACTCAAAGAAGAAAGACAATTTCACCTGAAAATGTTGGAACTGCTGATTCCTCCAGAGATTCAGATCTAATTTATTTGGAGTGGCATCTGGGAATCTTCATGTCTGAGAAGCACCATGTGCTTTCCTCACAAGTACCCGAACAAGGGTATTGGAATCTTCATTTCTAACGAGCCGGTGTTCCATGGCTCACACTTTGAGAAACAGTGTCAGAGGCAGAAGCTCCTAAGCAGATTCCCTGTGGAGCAGGAAAGGGTGTATGGATTCAGAGGAAACCAGTGCCCAGAAGGTGGTTCCATGAGTGATGTGGTGGTGGCTTTTAGTCAATGACCAATTAGTTACACGATCTCGTAGGAAATTCAGACCCTATGTCATACCTCTACCCCAAATCGTTTCCAAACATTTACTGAAGACATTCCCTTGGGATCCCAGGGTCAGAATGAGAAATAGTATGACACAAATCACAGGGAAATGTATTTATTATAGAAGCTGCTTTTTTTTTTAACAGTGGCGAGAATTTATTTCATGCCAAAAATATATTATTTGATTGGTATTATTAGATTATAGGAAATCTATGAGAAAAAACCAATAACACCAGAAAATTATCATATTAGAGTTATTCACCCAGCCATTTGTATATCCCATGAACAAGAGCTCTTCGAAATCTTTGCTTATCCTGTCAAATAGAGAAATTACTCATACAGAACATTTTCATTGCTTCCAAAACAGCAATACTGCTGTGACCAAGCATTGAAGTGTGTGTGCATGTGTGCACATGGATACATAACAAACAAGTCATGAACTAATAATAAAACAACAAATTAGCAACAATTTGATTAAGCATAATTTATGTCAAAGTACTGAATGGAGATATGATTACATGATTATATGTAAAAAATCTGAGACAAAGAAGAGATTCTTTTTTCTTACATTCAGCTCCACATTCTGCCATTGTCCAGCAGCTGGTTTTTTGAGCTGTCAAGCTGGGTCACGACTTGGGCCAAACCTTTTCTGAGAGAACGGTCTATGCGAGCTGGCGGGTTGTCAAGCTGTGTGTGGTCCTCATACCCACAAATGAGTAAATCAGAGTTATAAGTTGCAAATGTACCTCAAATTAACTTCTGCATGGTAGGGAATGCGCTCGGCGTAATTTAAAGTCCAGCTCAGCAATAGCCTTCTCGCCCAGCAGCTGAATTAAGGAGATGATGGAAAATTAAGGCATGGTGGGCCTCGGAGCTTCCACAGGGTATGAACTCAGTGTACTGTGCTCGAAATGTCACATTCCAAGAGGTCCTGGAATTACCAGGCTCAGTGTCATATCGCGCTGTGGGCTCCGTTCACATGATGCAAGCCCTTGCCTGTCTGACCAGGCCTAAAATAAGACTCTCCAATGCTTTATTTATGAGCTTGGGGCCACCCAGGCCCATGATGTACGTAACCTTGGGGTACACGGTATTTGATCACTTCAATTCCCATTAACTACCTGCTTCTAAATGGGGAAAATCATTTACCCAGCACATTGTGTTATTCGTGGAGACACAAAAGCAGCCTGTTGTGCTGTCGCTGGGACTGATTTCCATGTAATGTGATCCAGCTGTTGAATGCCGCGGATTGTCAGTTTCTAATGTTAGTTTTCTCCTTTTCTCTTTCTTTTTTCTTTCCTTTTCTTCTTCCTTTCCTTTCTCTATTCTCCATTCTTAAAAAGAACCTTGGCCAATTCGAGACATTGTTAAGCATGTAACCGTATATTGAGAAGTTATGAGCTGTTCCCTTTTTCAACATAGAAGGTCACAAGTTGGCAGCAGGAGAACCTGTTTTACATAATGCTGGGAGCATGTAGTGCAGAATTTCTCAACTTCAGTGCTATTGCTATTTTGGACTTGATACTTCTGTGTTGTTGGGGCTATCCTGTGAATTGTAGGATGTTTGGGGGCATCCCGGCCTCTATTCACTAGATGCCAGCAGCACCTACCCATTTGTGATAATTAAAAATGTCTCCAGACATTCCCAATCTTGCTCTTGGGAGCAAGACTGGCCCTGGTTGATTTAGTGTGACAGCTTACTAGGTCTTTGTTAATGAAAAGTCTCACTGACTCTCTTTGAGACTGTACAGATGTGGTTATTAGATCTGGCTTCGTAGGAAGAATACCTGGGTTTGAATCTTGGCTCTAACATTTATTGGTTGTGTGACTTTGAGCAAGATATTTAGCTTATCTAAGCCTTAACCTCTTCACCTATTAGATAGAGATAATGATATATAACTTACCAGGTAATTAAAAACCAGTGAACTAATATGTACAAAGAATTTCACATGCTACATGTGACATTGGTGACATAATTATACGACCTGATGTATGAAATATTATGATTTCCAGCTTAGATGTGCAGAGAAACAAAAGACAGTCCTTTGTGTCCCTCTCATCATGTGTTGCCCATTTCTGGTTTTTTCCTTCTTCTCTTTCCCTCCACTTTCACTCGCGGCCATTCTTATATTTCAGAACCAGATTAATTACGGGCAAAGCTGTGAGACTGGGAGATTGGAAAGAGAAATGGTGAGGGGCATGGAAGAGAACATTTTCCTGGTGGGAATATTCTATTAGGAAGCCCCACGGGAGGTAGGAACAAGTCATTTAGTTTCTTGAGTGTGAAAATGCAGAGAGATTGTAAAAACAAAGAAACCCTCAACACGTCATTGATCTGAACCCCACTCTTCACTCAACAAATACCAACTCCATCCTGTATCCTTTGCTTTAGGAGAAAGGGAAATCACTTTCCTTATTCAGGAATGAGGGTGACAAATGTTAAATCTGTTTTCTTAGGAAACAGCTGAAAAAACAGTCAAAATGATTCCATGTGACTAGCACAATTTTCTGCCTGGCTCGTCAAAGACTGAGTCTCTTTTGAGCTGTATCTAAATCTAGAAACAAGGGCCAAACTAAGGAGGAAGGAGTAGCCATCAGACAGCTAGTTAAGACTATAATCTTTTTTTTTTTTTTTTGAGACAGAGTCTCGCTCTGTTGTGTGGGCTAGAGTGCCGTGGCGTCAGCCTAGCTAACAGCAACCTCAAACTCCTGGGCTCAAGTGATCCTTCTGCCTCAGCCTCCCGAGTAGCTGGGACTACAGGCATGCGCCACCATGCCCGGCTAATTTATATATATATATTTTTAGTTGTCCAGATCATTTCTTTCTATTTTTTAGTAGAGACAGGGTCTCGCTCTTGCACAGGCTGGTCTCGAACTCCTGACCTTGAGCGATCCACCCGCCTCGCCCTCCCAGAGTGCTAGGATTACAGGCGCGAGCCACCGCGCCTGGCCAAGACTATAATCTTTGACATCTCTCTTGCAGCCATCACATCTGTATTTTACAGAGTCTCTCAAGTCTGCTACCTGCCAGCAATTAAGAAAACTTGGGCAAAAAACTTACTCTCCCTATTTGTCCTGAAACTCTCCTTTTTGGGGTGTTGCAGTTTTATTCATTTCTGCAGCTCTTGTTCCCTTATATCCACCCACTTTCTAGTCTTTTCTGGTTTTACTGCAGAATACGAGGGTAGGAAGGGATATGAATGGTCATCAAGATGGTTCATTGGTTGAATTACTTCCAGAGCTTTCCTGACGTGTTCCAGCTGTCTTCTCCTTGAATGACTCCAGAGATGGGGAGCTCGCTGTTACCTGAGGCGGGATGCTCAGTGACTGAACCACTATCTCTAATATCTGCAAGCAATATTCCTTCAACAAGTGCATAATGAGGACCCACCTTGTGCCAGGACCCAAGTACGAATAAAATACAGCTTCTGCACTCAAGATGTGAATTATGGTCAAGGTGATATGTTGAATGGATGTCAAACATTCATTTATTCATTCAACAAATGTTTATGAGCAGTTCTGGTGAACCAGGTACCTTGCTATCGGTGAGGATACAGTGCAGCAAGAACACCATTCCTAACTCTCATGGAGGCTGCAGTCTAATGGAAGTGAAAGACGTTAATCAGAAGTTCACCTTAATGAATATGTAATAAGATTGCAGCAAGGAAAAAGGGCATGGCTTTGAGTACGTAAAACCATGGAATTTGGCTCAAATTGGGTAGAAAAGGGGGATCAGGGAAGGTTTCCCCACCAAACAGACTGTTTTCTCCGAGCTGTGAAGGATGAGTGGGGATTGCTGAGGTTCTAGGGCTGGGGCGGGGGGGAGCGGCTAGCATCCCTGTCAGGAGGATAGAAGGGCTGTGGCAGGATCACATGTGGGGACTTGGAGAGTGACGTAGGCCAGCAGGACAGGGTCCAGAGAGCAGAAGTGGGGGCCCAGCAGGGCTGCAGGGGCTATAGATTTTGGTCTTTATCTTAATATCAAGGCCGTTGAAGGGATTTTAAGAGCTGTTTAGGGGTAAAATGGACAGACTTGGTCCTGGTTGGCTATGGAACAGATCAGATCAGTGGTGGAGAGACACACTGAGATACATGCCATGAGAACACTGAGGATGGAGCAGCCCACTGCTGGCGAGGTCATGGCAGGCCTTATGGAGACAGTGACATCTGAGTCCTTGTGAAATGTGTGTGGGCGTTTTCTAAGTTAGCAAGGGAGGAGAAAGGGGTTATAGGCAGGAAAACTGCAACTACAGAGAGAGGCAGGCCTGAAGACTCACAGGAATATTCCAGAACACATCAAGTTACCATTCATGGCCTGGAGCACAGGGCCAGTGTTGGTGGTGAGTGTCAGGGTGTGAATGTGGCCAGATGGCCGAGAGTACTGGGCTCTGTTCTGAAGATGAGGCTTCGGGGGTAGCTTTGAGTGGGAGAATGAGGTCCTCAGTTGGAGTTTTAGAACCGTCACTTGGCTACTGTGTGGAGGTGGAGACTCAAGGCCAGACCATCCAGCATGAGGTCACGCAGCAGTTAGCGTGAGGAATAAGGAGATCTTTCGTCAGGGCAGCAGTAGTGGGCTAGCGTTATCAAGGAGGAGAGAATCAATAGAACTTGGTGTTGGGGCTCTAGCATGGCGCAGACACCTTTATTATTGCCTTCCTAGTAGCTGGAGAAATGCTGGCTAAAGTTACCATTAATCTGCACAAAATATGGCTTGGAAGAAAACTTTACAGTGGGGCAAAATGACAGGCATAACATACTCCACCAGGTATAGAAGTAACAATGAGTTTTTCCCATTTTATCTGCTCTTTTGGATTGTTTATGCACCTGTTTTTCTTTTCGTTTTTTGTTTTTTTTGTCAAAAGCAAAGTATTATTTATAAAACGCAGTTTCCCCTCACCCCCTGGAACATCTGGATGTTTGGAGTTGCACAGATCAAACATGGGGATTTAGGCCTGAATTTTCGCCTATTCTCGCAGATGTTTGGTGTCCTGTTTACAAAGCCTGTGGGGTCTTCGTGAAGAGCCATTTTCATAAAACTAGGTGCTAAACAAGGCGTGAGCCTGCCAATGCATTTTAAGGGGTATATGAATGAAAAACCCCACACAAAGGTGCTACAAAATAACCAAAGTAATTATGGCTCCAAAGGGATTTTGAGAATTTTTTCTGGTTGACCAAAAGGGAGGTAAAATAGTGTATTTGGGCTTTTACGAAATATTTTTCCAGATGAATATTTGCTTTGAACAACTAGGGACAGGGAACTCAGGGGAGATTAAAATGTTACTCCCGTGGAGGGGTCCACCAGCTGAGTTAAAGTCTATCGCTTAACTTGGCTGGCAGACAAGAGCCAGACACCTCGAAAGTTGAGTTCATTCTTTCCTAAATAGCATATTTTTGTTATAAAAGTATTAACACTTTGTGGCCTTTTGTAGTAGAATGATCCACAAGGGGTTTGGACAATTACTTAAATATAGAAATTATGCACAAACTTTAGAAAACAAAAGTTATTTTAAAATCTAGGGCAGGAGAAACATGCTTGAAAGAATACACAAACTGTGTTAATAAATTGAAAGTGAAGTGTCTTGACCATTCCTGGAACTGGGGGTAGGTTTGTTTGTTTTCTCCATTTCCCTGCCACCCTCACAGCCTAGAGAGCTTTACTTGTATCTTCAAGTATTTTTATCTTTGGATGTGGGGGGATGTGTCTGTCACAGGTCATGCCGCCAGTGATCCCAGAGTTCCATGGGGCTGCTGGGATGGACTGTGAAGATGTTCCCTTCCTCCTTTGCCCCCACCCCCGCTCACCCCTTGTGTGTCCCTCCCTAGAAGGAGTCTTTGCTGAAAAACCACTTACCCCCTCCAGAAAGAGAACTGCCTTAGGGCCAGGGGTATATCTGACTAGCTCCATTCCTCTGCGAGAACAACCTCCATTTGAACTACTGTCAAGGCAAAATTGCTTTATTTCCTAATTTTGATGATATTAGCAAATACATGTAATGGGAAATAAAATTAATCAGTTTGTGCTTGTGAAATTGCCTCCTGTTTACCTCAGCCTTGCAGCGATTTTTCCCCCTCCTACAGGGGTTATTTTAATTAACAGCGTGAATTTTTGGTAGTTTAATTTATTTTATGATTGTGTAAAAATACTCTTTTGTAAGGGTTTATATATAACTAGCCAGCTAATTAGCTGTAATATTTTAACAACAGCTGTGGAAGCAGGGAGTCCCCTGAAACATGGCTTCTCCCTTCAGACCACCGGGATGTCTATTGGTGCCTTTTCTTATCAGTGCTGGCTGCAGGCAGCGAAGGAAGGTAGTGTGAGCATCAGATCATTAAAAGAGAAGTAAGCATTCAAGTCCTCCTCTCACCTGACAAACAGAACTTGCTAAGGACTTCTGTGTGTCCGATTTAAGACTCCATCTCCTTGGCTTCGCGTTATTCCACAGTCTATCGTATATTCCTCGTGGACCTCGGTATAAGACATATTTTTGGAAAATTATGGGTAGTCTTTTAAGGGCATTAACTTGAACTAATAACTGTCACCAGCGTTTGTACTACACTTTCCATTTGTGTAAAGCGTCGTTCACACAGAGTGAGTTTCACCTTGTGTTCATTTAAGTTACCTGAATTCAAGTATAAAAGCTGCCGAGACAGTTCAGATGCAAGGGGAGGGGATGATGCAGAGACGCAGAGACACAGAGATACAAAGGGTCAGAGAGAGAAAAAGTGAGATGGGCAGAGGGAACCCCTCGCTCTACAGCCAACACAGACCCACCTGCTCCCTTCCAATCCCTCGTCTTCTCCCCTGACCCAGCATCTCTTTTGCTGCTTTGGGTTTGGGTTTGAGAGGGTGCGCGCTCATTGGCCACCCTGAGTGAGATTTTAGAGTTCAAAGAAAAGTGGTTTATTTTTCATACCACAGCTTTTAATCCTGAAGATAAGCCAATTGCTTATGCGGGAGCCCAGCGTGAATTCTGCCTGCTCGCTATTTTCCCCTTACGTGTGTAGATTTCAGATTCTGACTCCTACCACCCTACCTAAGTTTGTGCTCCGGGTAACCCTGCAAGAGTGGATATGCTCAGCCCTGTTTTATATCCTTAACTTCATTTTATAGGTAAGGACCCAAAGGGCTGGAAAAGTCAAGTGACTTGTGCAAGACCACACAGAAAGTTAGTGACAGAGAGGCGACTGGAGCTACACCCAGCCCTTAAATGCCTGCGGTTTGTTTTGTCAGAGAACGCATGGAAGGGAAGCCTCTCATTTTCCAAGAGAGAAGCCCCATTCTTTCCTCTGTGCACCCACAGTGCTTCGCCTTGGTTATCGCACATCCTAGTCTTCTCATCCTGGTTCACTTGCATGTTTGTTTCCCTCACGGACTGTCAGCTCCTCGAGAGAGCAGACCCTCTTTCTGCCTAGCTAAATAATTACTGGGTGGATGAAAAAAATAATAGAAGTTGAACCTTGAACCTGACTTTCCAGTGCAAACTTCTTTAAAGTGAGGAATCTAAATTTCTGCTTAATTGCTTGATATCCAACTTACTGCACTAATAGTTGTCTGAAAACACTGCATGTGCTGCGGTAGCACCGAGCCTGCAACACAGCAATGGCTCAAGTGTTCACCATCGATATCTCCCCAACTTTAGTCAAGTGTCTATAGAAAATACCATGTAAAAATTTCCAAAGAGTGTTTAAACCAGCAAAATATGGGGAATCAGTAATCACATATACATTTGTGCGTGCATATGGATGCATGTCTGTATATGCACGTGTGCGTGAACACACACATGCACACGTGCACGGAGAACCGTGGATTGATAGGATCCACTTAAAAGATCTTCTGGAGAAGTAAAATGCCCAGTGGAGGGACATGTGGAATGTTCCTAAGAAGCAGAAGCCTTCCTGTACATTTGTTCACTCCAATGACCACGTAATAACTTAAATTTGTGAAGCATTTTTTTTTTACATTTCACAAAATGAGCACTACATACAAAGCAGTTGAGGTCAGGGGCTTGATTCCCTTGATACTGCATGCACGATGTGTCAGTGCTGACACAGAGTAGGCTGAGTGCTCTTACTTGGCTTTCAGCAAAACCCTGTGAGTATGTACTGTTATTCTTTCTATTTGGCAAATCAGATACTCTGAGAGGTTAATGATCCTGGTAAAAGTTCCCTGGCTAATCAATGCCAGAGCTGGAGCCAAATCCACCAAAGTCTATGCTTTATTTTATTTACAGCATCACCAATGTATTTACGTGTGTGGATAGATGACAATAACTAGGTATAAAGGCAGCTCATGGTGGTATTGAGAGGATGATACTGTGTGTAGTGCTTAGAGGTGAGCCTCTGTAATTAGACAGACTTGGGCTCAAATCTTGTCTCTGCCACTCATTATCTGTGTGGCTTTTGTCCAGTTACCTAACCTTTCTGTGCATTGGTTTCCTCATCTGCTAAGTGAAAGCAATATTAGCACCTCCCTCATGATGCCGTCTTGAGGGTTATGGAAGACGATGCCATTTGCTGAGCGCTGGGCACATCATCAGGGCTCAATGATCGCTACCTAAGAAGTGGGGTGGCCGGTCCTGACTTCTGGCCCTAACAGCAGTGTGATCTTCCTGTGTCGCACTGTCCTCATTTAGAAAATGACAGGCTGGGAGACGTGATCTATAAGGCCCCTTCCAATTCTATAGTGAGCCATCCTCGCATAGCTTTGTGGCGTTTTACATCTAATATGACTCCTCTCAGTATTTCTAAAACGTTTTCATTCTCTGATGAAGAGAGAAAATAATAACGTGAAGTGGAGAGAGAGAGGAGAAAAGAGGAATTGTGAGAGCATCGGTAGGGGATGGATGAAGGACTGGGTATCATGTGACAAGTAGCTAAATTGGCCATTATGGGTATTGAACTCCATTTGCTGTGTAATAGTAGGTGAGCATGTGGCCGTATGAAACTCACATCTATATATCAGCCTTCCCCAAACACCGTCTCAATTAATGAGCACTGAATGAGGAGAGATTTAGCTGGGCAGAGATAACAGTAGAAAATATGAGAAATATAAATATAATACTGTAATTAAAGAAAAACCGATGTGACTTCTGCCCTCCATCTCTATTCCTTTTTCTTTCTTTCCCTGTTAAGCAGCATAAAGCAAGAACAGTTATGGAAAGTAGATAAAGGAAGCAACATTTCTTTAAAAATCTAAGAAAAAAAAAAATCCAAACTTGGAATTTCTTTTCATGGGGAAACAATACAGTGTTAGATAATTCCAAGGTTCTCACTGCAAGAAAACAATAATTATATTTTGTATTTTATTATCATAATAGGTTCCTGGCTGAATGTACAAATCTAATAAAAACATAATACCAAGCTACAATGGGCTTCATGAATTGGAAATGGAGTGAATTTAAATGTTTTTGGCACCTGCCACCCAGTTCTCCAATAATAAGATCCATAATTTCCTGATAAGTGTGTGCACAACTCTTGTAAATTTAGCTCTATAGAAGGGCCAAAGACTATTTTCAGTGTTCACGTTAATTTCTTGTTAGCCTTGCCAGCCCCACTCCTTCATGTCTAACCTTTTTGCCATTTAAAAACATTGAAAGTACGGAGATAGATTTTTGTGACTTTTAAAGGGATTTTTGAGCATGTAATTAGCTGTACAAGACCAGAAAAATGGTGAGTCATCTGGGCTTATTTAAGAGTGTTTCAAAAGCACTGGATGTCACTTGCATACATTTAAAGAACACTCTGTGTTTGCAAAGGGAGCAGGAAATGTGAGTATGTGTTCGTAAGGCCCAGGGCGCTGCAGAAAAATGCTGCTGCTTTGATCGGAGTGTGTGCTGTGAAAGTTTAGTGCATTTTCTCTGGCGCAGGGTGCAGGTAGAACTAGAGGGCAATGTTGATGTGGCAAGTGGGGTGGGAGAGACGGGGTTTCATTCTTCTGCTTAGGCTCTTGGTACCTGAAAAGGCCTCTAGGCTAAAAGCAAATGCCTCACTGCCCTCCCCCCCTCCACACACACATGGCATTTCCAGGCACAAATCAAGGTACTGCGCCAGGTCCGTGGAAATCCTCTTGTCTTCAGAAAAAGGGGGGTGTCATCATGGGCGGGATTGACTTCAGATTGGTCCCCTTTGATGGCTGTCTTAGTGCCAAGTCCACAAGGGACTCCTTGGAAAGGCCACCGGGAGTGTCTTCTGTGTTTAGGTATATCTTGCTCACCCTTCCAGAGACCCACACAGTAGCAGATGGGTGACTGCTGAGGTCATGATCCAAGAGTCGGAACTGTCATTACGAAGCTTCCAGAAACATGGCAACATTTCAAAGCGATTGGCTCACTACTAGAAACCAGTAGTAGGCAGAACTTGCCAGTTCTCTTTTCCTCCTCCATTTAGCTGATATGCTACTCCATAGCAAGGCTTTTATTCCTTTAGGCTCACAGGGAATCTTTGGATATTAATGATAACTTAATTGCTGGTGGTGGGAGTTTGTGATATTTAATCCATACAGTCACAGTAAGTGCAAACATACCTCTGAAAAACTTGCAGTTTCCCCCTGTGGGTCCTCCGCAGCCCTAGGACACTTTCTGCTCTCCCTTTCTGCTCGGAAAAGGCAGTTCAGTGGAGCTGAGTCACCTGCTCCGATCACTTCCTTATCAGCTGCGGATGAGTCTACCTTACCTTTGCCCCCAGTCTCATTTAATTAGATATAAGCCTACCTCAAAGTCAATTCATTCTGTTTCTTAACATTGACCGCAGTTTCTCTTTTGGCTAACTCCTTGCCTTTCCCTGTGATTGAAGCAGTGGAGGTTGATAATTCATTTTGTTCCGCCATTATTGATTTGGTGGCTCTGGTCCAAAATTTGAAAATTTCTCTCCAGGTTGTTCTTGCCCTTGGTTTTTACAAAGACATTGCATAAAATGAAGGGTGCAGGTCAGGAATAGAAACATCAGTGCTACTTTAGGGTATGAGGGTCCACTTTCAATTGTGAAAGAGGCTTATTGTTAATTACAGAGATTTCCAAGGGCATCACACACTTCTCATACGGTGGCTGGGAAAAAATCCTCCTTACGAATGCTTTCTAAACTGAGAATGGATTTGAAAGACCATTGTCTGCCCCAGCTCTGAAATTATTCCCTCATAAAGGACTTGTGTAAAGGTTTTCAAGATACCTTTATGTGAAAGATAAACTATATTAAGGGCCCAAGAGCTTCTCCTCACTGCATTTTTACTGAAGGTTTCCTTTCTTGATTCTTATAAATGTCAGTTCCTTAAAGTCACCACCTTCCTTGGATTAAGGATTCTGAACCCAAAAGTGGATGCTTCTCTGACATTTTTTCTTTTTATTCTGGGTACCGTGGTGGGTGGTAAGTGGCCAGTGGGGTTTTTTCTTGCCGCATCATTACTAAAATGAGATTATTGGTGGCATCTTATCTTACCTTAAAAAAATCTTCCCAAAACGAGTATTTCAGAAACCCTTAGAGCCAAGAATTTGTGTTGTGGGGCTCTTGTGGAGGCTAACTTTTCTCCATTATTCCTCTAGAATGTGATGCTTTATTTTCACATTGCAAATAGTTGTAATCAAGGACCAACCTAAAAAAAAAAAAGCAAGAAAAAGAGAAAAGAGAAGAAAAAGGAAAAAAAACCTATCTTACTTTGTTTCATTTTTCCCAATCAGTATGGCAAGCTGAGCCAGTGACCACTAGGGTCTCTTTATTGGATTATATGAATGAGCAGCAGAAATGAGCAGAATGCATTATTTTCCTCAGGGTACTTTAGGTCTATATGAAGATAGGTCCTTTGAATTAGTGCATAACCACAGTAGTGTGTAAGCTTCTTACTTTTCTTCTCTGATTTTTTTAAAAGACAAAGACAGAATATATGACATTGTCTTATATTTTTAGAAAACTGGTAGTAGACGCCTTCCAGAGACACTTATTCTAATTGGAGCTAAAATCTTCTCTGTCTTCCTTTCCACCTAATTTGATATCACTGGTCTCTATAAATAAAACAAGCCTGTAATGCCAGTTTATCATTTGCTTAGAGATCAACTCAGCATTGACCTCATGCCTGCAATTAACTCAGTTTCCTATGATCAGATAGTGAAACCGTAACCCAAAAAAGTATTTTTCCTCAAGCTAAACAGAAAACCCAAAGATGCAACCATCATCTAAGGACTTTTAAAATATTTCCCTTCTGTCAGTCACGTCTGTTATAAACAGGTAGTGCAAGATGTTTATAAGCCTCCCTGGCTGTCAGCTAGCAAAGCGTCCAGCCAAAATTGGGGAAAACCCTTACTGCGTTAAGTATTCTGGCTCGATGCAGCAAAATCCAAATCTGCCCATTGTGCTTTCATTTCAATAGGCCCTCTAGATTCTTAATTACAACACAGGCTAATTATGCAGTCAAAGTTCTAAACCGCACTGGATTTGCACAGCACGTCTCTCCTCCCTGGCATTATTGTATTGGTTTTCCCGACCCTGTCAGACGGAGATTTAAATCCTTAACCTGACATTCATTGTGTTCTGTGTATCAGCTTTTCCTGCCTTTCTGAATTACATGCCCAATAAAGTTCTCATTTTTGTCATAGGTCAGGACTTGGTCTTTTATAAATTCTTAGGCTGGGACCATTTAAATTCTGTTTTTGATTTTATCCTGCCTCTTCAAATTATTTGCCTTGTAAGCGCTTTAACTTTTTGGTCTTTAGCCCTAGCTTCTTAGGCTATTAATTTTTTTTTTTTTAACCTGTGTGACCATTGAAGCAAATTTATAGAAAATCTCATTGACAGTGAAGTAGCTCTATCCTGGAGAAATAAGAGGAATGTTTGGAAGGTCTTCAAATGGGAGTGTTTGCCAAACCTCGTGTGTGTG
>RJWJ010008957.1:0-51678 GCA_004363605.1 Indri indri | reverse complement strand
TTTTTGAGACAAAGTCTCACTCTGTTGCCCGGGCTAGAGTGAGTGCCGTGGCGTCAGCCTAGCTCACAGCAACCTCAAACTCCTGGGCTCAAGCGATTCTACTGCCTCAGCCTCTCGAGTAGCTGGGACTACAGGCATGTGCCACCATGCCCGGCTAATTTTTTCTATATATATATATATTTTTAGTTGTCCGGATCATTTCTTTCTATTTTTTAGTAGAGACAGGGTCTCGCTCTTGCTCAGGCTGGTCTTGAACTCCTGACCTTGAGCGATCCACCCACCTCGGCCTCCCAGAGTGCTAGGATTACAGGCGTGAGCCACCGCGCCTGGCCTCTAATAAAGATCTTGATGGTAAAGAAGGCTAAAGCTAAAATTAGATTTTCGCTTTTGAGCAGTTACATTACTTCTGTCCTAAATTTCTACTGAAAATGAAAAACTGCATTTTTATTTTAGTAGAGACAGATATACATATGTGTTTATTGTCTATAAGCAAAATACCCTGAGTACAATGTTCTGAGGGAAGTGCCCTCGATCCCAACAGAAGAGGTATTTTAAGCACTGTTGTAAAAAAGCTGGTAAAACATCCCCTTTTGCTTGGTGGGCATTTGTTCTTATTTGTTAGTATTGTCCATGCTGCATTTTTGCCTTAGATAAAACACAAGGACAACTAAAGGAAAGTGATTTCCTTCGTGCATTGTAGCATATAAACTTTACTTGAATCAAGCAGAATCTTTGATGTTTCAAGTACCTAAAAATGGTATTCTTACTTCTGTTTCAAAGAGAGTGATGATTTGGCCTCATACAGAATCTTTTATCAAGGTTGCGTGAATTTGGATGTACAATGAGTTGAAAATCATATCACCACCTCTAACAAATCACGAAACTACGCAGCTTATAAATGAGTCTATTAAAATATGTTAGCCTAAAAAGTGTCAATCTTGTACCCAACAAAAATCTTTTTTTTTTTTTTTTTTTTTTTAAAGAGGGGTCTTGCTCTGTTACCCAGGCTGGAGTGCAGTGGCAGTGGCAGGATTATACCTCACTGCCACCTCCAACTCCTGGGCTGAAGTGGTCCTTCTGCCTCAGCCTTCCAAGTAGCTTGGATTACAGTAGCCATTCCACCTGGCTAATTTTTAAATTTTTTGTAGAAACAGGGTCTCACTATGTCGCCCAGGCTGGTGTTGAACTCCTGGGCTCAAGTGATCTTCCTACTTTGGCCTCCCACAGTGCTGGGATTACTGGCGTGAACCACTGCACCCAGACACCAACAAAAATCTTACAGAAGGATCCCACTGCATTTTATTTATGTTGGTAGGTATTGGAGATAAATGTTATTAAATGTAGTATTTTAAGGGCAAGAAGACATCTGCAATTTAGGGTGTATTTTTAAGAATGTATGTGTATATTCATTTTTAACAGCTGCTTTAAACAGTTCAGGGTCAGCATATTCAAATTTAGAAACCTTTTCCTTCTACTAAAACCCTTCAAGAATATAATTAGGCTGGGCACATTGGCTCATGCCTGTAATTCCAGCTGTTTGGGAGGCTGAGGTGAGAGGATTGCTTGAGGCCAGGAGTTGGAGACCAGCCTTGGCAACATGCTGAGACCCCCATCTCTACAAAAGATTAAAAAAAATTAGCTGGGCATGGTGGTGTACACCTGTAGTTCTAGCTACTTGGGAGGCTGAGGCAGGAGGATTGTTTGAGCCCAGGCCTTCATTGCTGCAGCATGAGTGATAGAGTGAAACCCTGTCTCTAAAAAAGAAGAATGTAATTAAAGCAATTATTTTCACTTTTCATTCTGCAAATGTGTAAGAGCCTTCTTAATGTAAGTATTCAGGAAACTTTATAGCTTCTTGGTTTTATAAACAACAGTAAAAATCATGTACAGTGGAAAACCTCTGCTTGTCTTGTCCACCAGCAGTCCCAACCGAAGGACAAATTCGAGTGATTTTTGTTGTAAATGAATGGTTTGTGTGCTCCTACATGCTGCCAGCGGCTGTCTCATTATAGGGTAATTAATGTGATACTAGTTTAAAGAAATACAGTATATTTTGGGGGGAATTCCCAAGTACCGAGTGTTGTGTAGTATGGTATCCACCTTCCAGGAAAAAGTAGTTGTATAGAAGTTTTTAATGAAAGTTGTTGTGAAATCAGTGGAGATTTTAATTATAGAAATGACCTTAATTCATTCATTAAAATAAGTACATTGACTTTTGAATCTAGTAGGCACTTTTCTGGACAAAAGATCCATTCTTTTGCCAGTGGTGTCCTTGTCATCAGCTTGAAGTTATATGTACTTAGCAACTTATACGAGTGAGGTATTAGAAGGAATGCAAAGAAGATGCATGTGGCCTTGGTCATCAAGGAGCTTATACTTGTTTGTGGCATCTCTTTATTGATTATCTACTCTTCACAGTTTAAACAAAACACTATAAAAGACTCCTTATTTTTTGCTGTAGGTGTTCTTTAACTCAGGGTCCATCACCCCATCTCTACTTTCCTAGGCTGAAGGATAAAGTCATGATTAGAAGTGGACAGTCCACCTGAAGTCCTCTCCTGACCATTTCCCCTTCTGTCCTATGGTTGCGACCTACCCTGCTTGCTCTGAGAGCAGTGTGGGAGCTGTAGGATAGGTTGGGAGAAGGAAGACAACGCCCTGGAGGAATTCTTGGCACCTTTGCAGTATGAAAGATTGGGAGGGACACAACAAGAAAAAGCAAGAGATCTATTGCCATTTTCTTTTCTTTTCTTCATTTTTTTATTGTTAAAAAACAGAAAATGTACTGTCTTAATTATTTTTAAATGTATAGGTAAGCAGTGTTAAGTATATTCACATTGTTGTGAAACAGATCTCCAAAATTTTTTCATTTTGCAAATCTGAAACTATATAGCCATTAAACAACTTCCCTTTTCTCCCCACCGCTAGCCCCTGGTAATCACCATTCTACATTCTCCATGAATTCGGCTACTTTAGATACCTTAAATAAGTAGAATTATACAGTATTTGTCTTTTTGTGACTGGCTTATTTCACTTAGCAGTAATGTCTTCAAGGTTCATCCATGTAGCAAGTGATAGGATTTCCTTCTTTCTAAGGCTGAATAATATTCCATTGTATGTATATACCACATTTTTTTAATTCCATTTATCTGTAGATGGACATTTGGGTTGTTTCCACCTCTTGGCTATTGTGAATAATGCCGCTGTGAACGTGGTTATACAAATATCCCATTGAGACCCCGCTTTCAATTCCTTTGGCTATATACCCAGAAGTGGGATTGCTGGATCCTATGGTAATTCTACTTTTAATTTTTTGAGGAACCTCCATTCTATTTTCCACAGCAGTTGCACTGTTTTCCAGTCCTACCAAAAGCATACAAAGGTTTTAGTTTCTCTACTTCCTTACCAATACTTGTTATTTTTTGTTTTTTTAGTAGTAGCCATCCTAGTGAGTATGAGGTGATATCTCATTGTAGTTTGCATTTCTCAGATGATTAGTGATGTTCAGCATCTTTTGATATAGTTGGCCGTTTGTGTATCATCTTCGGAGAAATGTCTATTCAAGTCCTTTACCCATTTTTTTAATTGAGCTATTTGATTTTTTGTTGTTGAGTTGTAGGATACCTTTTTCTTTTTAAAATATGAATCAGCAACTTAGAACTACTCACAGATCAAGAGTGATATATGTAGTACAGGAACACAAAAATGGAGTGAGTGGAGTATAGCAGCTGCTGTCTCTGCTTCTCCCGTCACTAGCCATTACCAGTGCAGCCTGCTTAGTTGAGGGTTTCCAAATCCTTAGAAGAGATTTGGAGGGTTCACATTCAGTCTCCTCCTCCTCTGCCTCCTCACTATCTGTAAACCAGGGGGATGACTAAGTGATGTCTGAGGTTTCTTCCAGTTCTGAAATTCTGAATTTTGAACATATTGCCATTTAGCAACTGACCTCTTGTGCCTAAAATTTCCTAGGAATATCAGTACTGACTCTTGGATTGAGAAATCTTTGCCAGCTGATGGCTAGTAGGTAGCATGTTAGATCTTCAGCTTCCTAAATTTTGTTTTTGGAGACAGGGTCTTGCTCTGTTGCCCGGGATAGATTGCAGTGGCATCATCACAGCTCACTGCAACCTCAAACTCCTGGGCTCAAGCGATCTTCCTGTCTCAGCCTCCATAATAGCTTGGACTATAGGCCTTGCCATCACACCTGGCTAATATTTTTTTTTTCCTCCCAGACATAGTCTTGTTCTGTCGCCCTGGCTAGAGTGCAGTGGCATCATCATAGCTCACTGCAACCTCAAACTCTGGGCTCAAGCAATCCTCCTGCCTCAGCCTCCTGAGTAGCTGCGACTACAGGCACACACCATCACGCCCAGCTGATTTTTCTATTTTTCATAGAGAAGGGGTGTCACTCTTGCTCAGGCTGGTCTCGAACTCCTGAGCTCAAGTGATCTCCAGCCTTGGCCTCCTAGAGTGCTAGGATGACAGGCATGAGCCACTGTGCCCAGCCAAGGTTAATTCTTTAACTGCTGCTATACACAAGTCCTGTAGTGGGTACGTCATACAGCGGTGGAGCTTGTACTTTACTCTGGAGATATATAAGTGTTTGGTTTTTTTTTTTTTATGCCTACTTATAGTCATGAGGAAGTAGAAGCTGTAAAGTTCATTGGACGGTGTATTTGTTATTTTAAATACATAGAGCAAACAGAACAACCAATCCAAATTCAGTGAATTTTTATTTCTGTAAGAATAGCTATATTTTTAAGTGTTAAGTGCCAGGTTTAAAGCAATATTACTCAACTGATTTATTTATTCCTTGTTCATGGCTCTCAAGTAATGATATCATAATAATTAAGAGGAAGAAGTAATGTGATTGTGGTTGAGGTTGAAGGGTACTATGTATTCTGCTGTGATATGCTTATAAAATTATTTTTAGGTTTCAAGTACTTGATATTTTAAATTTTTGCATCTTAACAGATACTCTCTGACAGACAACCAATCTTGAGGGTGCTTGTTTTAGTTATATGGAGTTATATGTTGTTGTTGTATGGTGCTGTGACTTAAAATGCTCTCATGCTGACAGTACTTTAGGAGAAATAAAGTAAACAAGCAAAATCCAGTAAACCAAATAGGAATGGGTGAGGAATATGTATGGTGATGCAGAATTTGCGAGTTGTTAGTAGTGTTTGTGATAGAACCCGAGATATCTAATCTGGCAGCGTCTTTGTGCTGGACCACCTATGACCATCTATATTGCTTTCTGGAATGTTGCCAGGTCTTGATGGAACATTATCAGTCCTTTCTTCCAAAATGCTAAACACAGCTGGGTGCATGAATAGCAGGGGTAATGCAGGGGACTGAGGCAGCTTCGGAGAACTCTATTGTGGAAAGTTGCTATGATGTTCAGAGCTACCTTAGATTCTTTTTTCTTTTTTCTGGCTGTCAATAAGAAATTTACCTGTTTAAAAAAAATCCAAATGCTGGCATTGTTCAGAAAAATTTAACAGGTTTTTAAAAATCACTGTTACAAAGTTGAACTGCTGAAACTTGTTCACTGAAACATTTTGACTTGAATTAATGCTTTACATCTCTGCATTTATATTAGAAATGCACATACAAATGAGTATGGAAAAACTGCCAATATCTGATTTCTGTCCCATTTTTTTCCACTCATAATCATAAACTTAGGTACCCTTTGACCCTATGGGAAAAAATATCTAACCTTCAGAGCTACTAATAATAGGAAGAAGAGATTTTTTATTTATTTATTTTTTTGAGAATGAAATGTTTCCCATCCTAGTGGATTCTTAAACGCATTCTTCACGTGTGCAGTGTGCTAGCTGTATGTCTGCTGGCATAATTGCTACACATTTGACATCAATAGCACACAGGTTGGTGTTTTCCAAAAGGCCAACCAGATAGGCCTCACTTGCTTCCTTACAAAGCACTGCTAGCTACACTCTGGAAGCACAGATCTGTTTCAAAGTCCCGAGCAATTTCTCAGGCCAGATGCTGGAAGGCAAGTTTGTGAATCAGAAAAAAGTTCAGTGGACTTCCGATAATGTCTAATTTTACACAGTGCCACAGTACCAGGCCTGTAACAGTGAGGTTTCTTCACCCCTCCAGTAGAGGGTGCCCTCTTGGGAGCAGCTTTGGTAGGCAGTTGCTTCCTGGTTGCTTTACCAGGGTTGGTTTGAGGCCATGTGCTTTGTAGGAGCCATGGTGTGGAGACCTCCTTACTTATCCCCTTCTCCATCTGCTGGAGCTGGGGAGCTAGAGGTGGCACTGGCATTAAGAGTGATTGCTTCATGGCGGCCCATTCATTCTTAACTTAGGTTGTACAGTTGACTCAGGACTGAAAATAAACTTGGTAGCACTGTGACAATTTTATTGCAAAAGATTATCTAGGCCCTTTAGGGTTACTCATCGCCCTCCGTCTCTGATTATAGGTTGCTCATTTAATTGTGAAAAAAACAGAACCACCAGAACACAGGTAAAGTAAAAAGATAAAACTAACCTATGGGTGATAATCAGTAGGCCAGAGTTCATTAATGTAATCATCATCAAAAGGGTGTAAAGTTTCCCCTGCAAATGATAGTATTTTCATAATTTATAATACTGTATGAAGAACTATCAAATGTTTTCATTATTCATCCATTTATGTTGAATGGGAAATATAACTTTTTTTTTAAGACTTCAAATGTCATACTTTTTATAAATTTCAAAATATTAAGGGGGAACAAATGTTTTTGTTACATGGATACACTGTATAATGCTGAAGTCAAGGCTTTCAGTGTGCCTGCCACTAGGACAGGGTTCATTGTACCCAATAGGTAGGTTTTTTATCCCTCACCCCGCTCTTAGCCTCCTACCTTCTTAGTTTCCAGTGTCCTTTAGATCTTATTGTGCCTCTGTGTCCCCACTGTTTAGCTCCCACTTGTTAGTGAGAACATGTGGGGGAAATATAACTTATTTTTATACTACAATTTCTTTTTTTTTTTCTCTTAGAAAGCCAAAGGTAGAAGCAGAATATATTTAAATTTCACTTCTGCTTTCTAAAAGTGTATGATTTAACTATTATTATAACATCAATATACAGAAGTTCTTTTTCCTTGCAGATGCTTCAGAATCCACATATTAAATATTAGAGTCTAGGACTGTGACTTGTCACCATTTGTCTGATCTGCTTTGTATTTGGTGGGGAAAGGTTTCCTAGAAAATGAGACTGAAGCTATCATAAAATTACGGCTAGCTGGTAGTATATAGAATATCATTAGACTTCATTTGTCTGTATACCCTCTTATCTATTATTAGAGTAACTTAACATTTGATCATGATTTGTATAATAATGAATAAGTAAGATTTTCTAAGTAAATAGGGAATAGATGGATAACTTTTATTTTGAGACAGTCTCTCACTCTATCGCCCTGGGTAGAGTGCAGTGGCATCATCATAGCTCATTGCAACCTCAAACTCCTGGGCTCAAGCAATCCCCTTGCCTCAGCCTCTCAAGTAGCTGGGACTACAGGCATGTGCCATGATGCCTGGCTCATTTTTCTATTTTTGGTAGAAACGGCGTCTTGCTCTTGCTCAAGCTGGTCTCAAACTCCTGAATTCAAGCAATCCTCCTGCTGCGGCCTCTTGGAGTGCTACGATTACAGGCGTGAGCCACTGTGCCCGTCAAAATGTTTTGATGATATTCAAAAACTAATATCATTCACTACATGAACTATTAAAAAAAAGTAGAAAAATTGTATGACTGTTACAGTAGATGCAAAGTGTTTGGTGAGATTTAATACCTGTTTATGATGAAAGCTCATAGCAAACAAAAATAGAAAGAGACTTCCTAAATATGATAAAAAGATGTCTATAAAAATAGCAGAAACACACATAATAATGAAGTATTGAAAGCTCTCCCACTGAAATTGGGAACAAGATAAGATTCTAGCTAGTGTAATAAGGCAGTAAAGTAAATAAAAGGTTAAAGGATTGAATAGGAAGAGAAAAAAATCTGACACAATCGTGTGACCAAAAGAATCTACGAAAAGTTATTAGAATTAAAAAGTGTATTTAATGGTGAAAGACTGAATACTTTCCCCCTAAGTTTGGAAAAAAGGCAGGGATGTCCATTCACTATTCCTAGTCATTGTTGTACTGAAGGTTGTAGCTAGTGTAATAGGCAAGAAAGAGAAATAAAAAGCATATAGACTGTAATTGAAGAAATAAAGTAGTCCCTACTTGTAGATGATGTGATTGTCTACATAGAACATTTTGAATAATCTGTTTAAAAAGTTCCAAAACTAAGACATGGTTTTCACAAAGTTAGAAGATACAAAGTTAATATTAAAAAAATCGATTGTATTTCTATATTAGCAATAAGCAATTGGAGCTAAAAAATTTTTTTAAAACTACCATAATCAGAAACTCAAAATACTTAGGATTAAAACTATCAAAATATGTGCAGGGTCTTTATGCCAAAAACACTGATGAAAACTGATGAAAGATAGCAAAGACTTACATATAACATATAATAATTTATGTATATGTTATACTCATGGATTGGAAGACTTATTGTTACAGTGTCATGTCTTCCACAATTCAATAGATTTAACACTATCCCAATCAAAATCCCATTAGGACTTTGTAGGTATCAACAAGTTGATTCTAAAATTTGTGTGGAAAAGCATCTAAGCTAAAATGAGACTTGAGGAAAAAGAAATAAAACAAAAAAAAGAAAAGCAAAGGAATTAGAATCACCAAAACAATTCCGGAAAAAAACCAAGTTAGAAGACTCAGAAATTTCAAAACTAACTGTATAGATTAATGGAATAGAATGGAATAGATATAGACTCACAAAAATGTGCTCAATTGATATTTTAAAAAATTATGAAAAAACATGTAACTTAAAATTGATTGTTTTAACCATTTTTAAGTGTACAGTTCAGTAGCGTGAAGTATATTCATACTGTTGTGCTTTGAAATCTCCAGAACTTTTTCATACCCATTAAACAACTCCTCATTTCCTTCGGGGTTACCTCACCATTCTGCCCTCTGTCTCTATGAATTTGACTACTTTAGACACTTTCTATAAGAGGAATTATATAGTATTTGTCTTTTTGTAACTGGCTTATTTCACTTAGCAAAGTGACTCCCAGGTTCATCCATGTTGTAGCATATGTCAGAATTCCCTTCCTTTTTAGGGCTGAATAATATTCCATTGTATGTATATACTACATTTTGTCTATCCATTTATCAGTTAATGGACGTTTGGGTTGCTTCTGCTTTTTGGTTATTATGAATAATGCTGCTTTGGCTATACATATACAAATATCTTTTTGAGAACCTGCTTTCATTTCTTTTGGATATGTTCCCATATCTAGGATTGCTGGATCTTATAGTAGTTTTATTTTTAATTTTTTTAATGTCAGATTTAGGGGGTACAAGTGCAGTTTTGTTACACGGATATATTGTATAGAGGTGAGGTCTAGGCTTCTGGTATACCCATCACCCATGTAATGTGCCTTGTACCCAATAGGTAATTTTTGATCACTCACCATGCTCCCACCTTTGGAGTCTTCACTGTCTTTTATTCCACTCTGTTTGATCATGTATACCCCTCGTTTAGCTCCCACTTATACGTCTGAGAGCATGCAGTATTTGATTTTTCCATTCCTGAGTTACTTCACTTAGGGTAATGGCTTCAAGTTCCATCCAAGTTGCTGCAAAAGACATTATTTCACTCTTTTTTATGGCTGAATAGTATCCCGTGTGTGTGTGTGCGTGTGTGTGTGTATACACCGCATTTTCTTTATGTACTCATCAATTGGTGGTCACTGAGGTTGATTCCATATCTTTGCTATTGTGAATTGTGCTGTTATAACCATACAGTGTGGGTATCTTTTTGATATAATGACTTCTTATCCTTTGGGTAGATCCACAGTAATGGATCGCTGGATCGAATGGTAGGTCTACTTTTACTTCTTTGAGAAATCTCTATACTGTTTTCCATATAGGTTGTACTAATTTACGTTCCTATGAACGAACAGTGTATAAGTGTTCCTTTTTTACCACATCCATCCCAGCCTCTATTGTTTTTTGACTTTTTAATAATGGCTATTCTAAGTGGGATAAGGAGGTATCTCATTGTGGTTTTAATTTGCATTTTTCTGATGATTAGTGTTGAGCATTTTTTTGATATGTTTTTTGGCCATTTGCATATCTTGTTTTAAAAAATGTCTGTTCATATTGTTTGCCCACTTTTAATGGCGCTTTTTCTTGCCAATTTGAATTCCTTATATTACGAGATTCTGGATAATAAGTCCTTTGTTAGATGCGTAGTTTGCAAATATTTTCTTCCATTCTGTAGGTTGTCTATTTCCCTGTTGGTTATTTCCTTTGCCGTGCAGAAGCTTTTAAGTTTAAGTTCCATTTATTTATTTTTGTTTCTGTTGTTTTGCTTTTGGAGTCTTAGTCATAACTTCTATGCCTAGGCCAATGTTCAGAAGAGTTTTTCCAAGATTTTCTTCTAGAATTTTTATGGTTTCAGGTCTTACATTTAAGTCTTTAATCCACCTCAAGTTAATTTTTGTGTATGGTAAGAGATAGGGGTCCAGTTTCCTTCTTCTGCATGTGGCTATTTAGTTTTTTCAGCACCATTTATTGAATACGGTGTCTTTTCCCCATTGTGTGTTTTCGTCTACTTTGTCAAAGATAAGTTGATTGTAGGTACGTGGTTTTATTTCAGAGTTCTCTATTCTGTTCCATTGATCTATATGGCTACTTTTACACTAGTACCATGTGTTTTGGTTACTATAGCCTTTTAGTATAATTTGAAGTCAGGTAATGTGATGCCTCCAGTTTTATTCTTTTTGTTTAGGATTGCTTTGGTTATTCAGGCTCTTTTTTGGTTTCATATGAATTTTAGGATTATTTTTCCTAATTCTGTAAAGAATATTTAAATTTTTTTAGGAACTGCATACTATTTTCCATAGCAGTTGCACCATTTCACAATCCCACTAACAGTGCATAATAGTTTCAATTTCTCCACATCCTTGCCAGCACTTATTTTCTGTTTTTTTAGAAGTAGCCAGCCTAATGGAAGTGAGCTGTCAGTTGATTATTGACAAAGGTGTAAAAGCAATTCAGTGGAGAAATAATACTCTTTAATAAATGGTGCTGAAACAATTGGACATCCATATGCAAAAAATTGAACCTCAACCTATACCTTAAACCTTATACAAAATTTAACTCAAAATGGATCATTGACCTAAATGTAAAACATAATACTATAAAACTTTTGTAAGAAAGCATAGGTGAAGGCCGGGCGCGGTGGCTCACGCCTGTAATCCTAGCACTCTGGGAGGCCGAGGCGGGCGGATTGCTTGAGCTCAGGAGTTCAAAACCAGCCTGAGCAAGAACGAGACCCCGTCTCTACTAAAAATAGAAAGAAATTAATCGGACAACTAAAAATGTAGAAAAAATTAGCCAGGCATAGTGGCACATGCCTGTAGTCCCAGCTACTTGGGAGGATGAGGCAGAAGGATCGCTTGAGCCCAGGAGTTTGAGGTTGCTGTGAGCTAGGCTGACGCCATGGCACTCTAGCCTGGGCAACACGGTGAGACTCTGTCTCAAAAAAAAAAAAAAAAAAAAAGAAAGAAAGCATAGGTGAGATTCTTTGTGACTTGAGTTAGGTAGAGAGTTCTTAAATATGACACCAGTGAGACCAGCCTGAGCAATGTAGCAAGACGGTCTCTACAAAAAATAAAAAAACAATTAGCTGAGTGTGGTGGTGTATGCCTATAGTCCTAGCTACTTGGGAGGCTGAAGCGGGAAGATTGCTTGAGCCCAAGAGTTCGAGGTTGTGGTGAGTTATGATCATGCGCTCCAGCCTGGGCAATAGAACAAGACCCTGTCTTTTAACAATGTATGTATATATGATACCAAAAGCATGATCCATAAAAGAAAAAAATTGATAAATTGGACTTTATCAAAGTTAACTTTTGCTCTGCCAAAGGCGCTGTTAGGGGAATTAAAAGACAAGCCATGGCTGGTAGGAAATATTTGTAAATCACACACATGACAGAGGACTTGTATCCAGAATATATAAAGTACTCATAAAAACTTAAAAGTAAGAAAATAAATAGCCAATAAAAATTAAGAACTGAAGATTGAAGGCACTTTACCTGAGAAGATATATAGAGAGCAAAAAAGCACATAAAAGGATGCTTATTAGGGAAATGCAAATTAAAACCACAATGGAATAACATTAACACCTTCAGAATGACAACAGAACAAAAAAAACCTTACAATACCAAGTGCTGGTGAGGATGCAGAGCAAATGGAACTTTCATATGTTGCTGATGGGAATATAAAATGGTACAGCAACTTTAGAAAACAGCTTGGCAATTTCTTATAATGCTAAATATATACTTACTATATGGATTGTCAGTCCCACTCCTAGGTATTTAGAGAAATGAAAATTTATGTTCGCAAATGAAAACCTAAACACCAAAAACTGGAAACAACCCATGTCTTTCAGTTGGTGAGTGTCAAAACTGTGGTAGATCCCTGTAATGTTGTATTCCTCAGTGACAAAAAGGAACAAACCACTGATACATGCAACAACTTGGATGAATCTTAAAGGTCTCATGTTGAGTGAAAGCAGCCGTTTCCAAAGATTATACACTGTATGATTCCATTTTAGTCATATTCTAGAAGGGCAAAACTATAGGAATGGAGAACAGATCAGTGGTTGCCAGGGTTTGAGGGTGGGTGGATACTGATTACAAAGGAGTGGCTGAGGGAATTTTTTGGGGTGATGGAAATATCTTTCTTATGGTGGTAGTTACATTACTCTATACATTTGGTCAGAACTCATGGAACTGTGCATTGAAAAGCTTGAATTTTACTTTATGTAGATTAAAAATAATACTTTAAAAATAAATTTAGTAAGATTACTAGATACCAGGTCAATATGCAAAATCTATATTTCTATATGACAATGATAGAAAGTAAAATTTTTAGAAAAATGTTTATAATAGTATCAAAAAATACCAATGCCTAGGAAAAATCTAATGGAAGATAGCCAAAACCTTTATACAAGTTGATTCTAAAATTCATATGGCAGTGCAAATGGCAAAAATAGCCAAGGTAATATTAAAGAAGAACAAAGTTACAGAATTCACACTATTGAATATATGGTGTGGAATAAACAAATAGATCAATGAAATAAAATAGAGTACTGAAACAGACCCCCCAAATATAGATAGATATTATAGATAGACAATTTATGATTAAAGTGGTTCTCTATAGCATTGTGGAAAGAAAGATCTTTCCATAAATGATCCTAGGTCAATTGTCTTTCCATATGGAGAAAAACTAAGTTTGGCTTCTACTTCTCATCATATACAAAAATAAATTCTACATCAATCGTAGATCTAAATGTGAAAGGTTAAACAAATCTTGTAGAGGTGCTCAACCACATTAGTCATCAAAAAATGCTGAATAAAACCACAGTGAATTACTGCTACACACTGACCAGAGTAGCTAAAATTTTAAAAACAAACAAAAACTTGGAAATACCTGTGTCAGCATGGATGTAGAGCAACTAGAACTCTCATATACTGATGGTAGAATTGTAAATTGGTACAACTACTTTGGAAAACTGTTTGGCAGTATCTGTTATGCTAAAGTTCCATGTACTCATCATGTTTCTGACCCAGCAAATCCACTCCTAGGTGTATAGCCAGCAGAGATGTGTACTTACATTCACCAAAAGACATGTACAAGAATGTTCATAGCAGCGTAATTAATAATAACTCCAAGCTGGAAACAACCTAAGTGTCCATGAGTAGAAGAACAGATAAATAAATTGTTGTATGTTCAATGAGATATCCCATAGCAATGAACATGAAAAAAAACTCTTACTACTTAAACGACATGGGTGTGAGTATAATTTTGTGCAGAACAGTTCAGACACTAAAGAAATTGAAAACAGGCAAAACTAATCTGTGGTGTAGGAGTCAGGATTGTGTTTACTTTTGTGGCAGGAGATGAGTAATGGGAAGGTATGTGAAGCTGACTTCTGGAGTACTGGTGAGTTTCTATTTCTTGATCAGGGTGATGGTTGTGCATGAGTGTGTTAACTTTGTAAAAATTCTTTGAGCTGTATATTCATGCTTTGCTTATTGGTATATATGTTATACTTGAATTCTTAAAAAGTTTATTTAAATGTGTTTTGAGTTAATCATAGGAGTAAATGGCATCCAAAATTGTATTAGTTTTTTTTTTCATTAGTAAAGTTTATCAGTGCTATAAGGGAGAAAATTATTTGTATCTACAAATAAAAATAACTAGCTCCACAAATAAATACAGAGATCAGGCTTAGATTCTTTCCTAACTAAATCCAGGCATTCTTAGACTTCTTGAATTTTTTAATTACTTTTGTTGCTAGGGATAAACCCATTCTTCTGTATACCTCTTTTTTTCATAAAAGAATATATTTCTGGATATCACTGTATATCAATACGTATAGATATTTTTCTTTTTTGACAGCCAAACAGTATACTACATTGACTCAATATATTTAGCCAGTTTGTCATTCATTGACTTTGAAATTGTTTCTTTTTACAGTTATAAACATGTTTCAGTGGACAATGTTTTACGTGTAATGTACTTGGGCAAGTATTTATATAAGACAAATTATTGGAAGTAGAATTTCTGGATCTTAGAGTGTGAATATTTTTTATCTTTTTGTTTGGAAATAATTTTAAATTTACAGAAAAGGTAAAAGAACAGCATCTACTGTCAACAGTTTGCCCCTTTGCTTTATCACTTGCTCTCACTTCACTTATATACGTGATATATTTTTCTCAACCATTTGAGAATGTTTTGCATGTATCATGGCCCTTTATCTTCAAGCACTTCAGCAGGTCTCCAAAGAACAGGACATTTTCTCCTTCCCACAGCACAATTGTCAACCCCAGTAAACTGAACATCGATGTAATACTTCTGCCATTTGTATTCCAGTTCTGTTAGTTGACCCAACAAGATTCTTCGTAGCATTTTACCCTCCAGTACAGACCAATTACCATAGACTGAGTGGCTTATAAATAATAGAAATTGATTTCTCACAGTTTTGGAGGCTAGAAGTCTGAGATCAGAGTGCCACCATGGTCTGGTTCTGGTGAGGGCCCTCTTCTGGGTTGCAGACTACCAGACTACTACACTGCACATTGTATCCTCACATGATGGACAGAGGGCAAGAGAGCTCTCTAGTGTCCTTTTTATAAGGGCGCTAATCTCATTCATGAGGGCTCCACCCTCATTACCTAATTACTTCTCAAAGGACCCTTCCCCCATACCATCGCAGTAGGATTAGGGTTTCAACTTAATGAATTTTGAGGGGTACGTAAACATTGAGTCCATGGCATACAGGATCCAGGTGATGATCATGTGCTAAATCTGTCATGTGTCTTTTTAGTTCCCTTTCATCTGGAATAGTTTCTTGGCCTGCCTGCCCCCCGACCTTTTTTTTAATAGCAGATGGAGATATCATTCATATGCCATAAAATTTTTACTCTTTTAAAGAAATTGAGATATAATTTACAATGGTAAAATTAATCCTTTTAAAATGTGCGATTCAGTGGTATTTAGTGTAGTCAGAGTTGTATAACTGTCACCACTATCTGATTCTAAAACAATCACCTCAAAACAAACATGATATACATTAGCAGTCATACCCCATTCTCCAGCCCTTGCCAACCACTAATTTACTTTCTATCTCTATGCATTTGCCTGTTTCATGTAAATGAATTCATACAATATGTGGCCTTTTTTATCTTCTGTCACTTAGTATAATGTTTTCAAGGTTCACCCATGTTGTAGCAAGTATCAATATTCATTCTTTTTTATGGCTAAGTAACATTCCATTGTATGGACATACCACATTTTGTTTATCCATTTATCAGTTGATGGATTTTTTTGCATTTATAAATAAAGCCACTGTGAACATTCTTGTATAGGTTTTTGTGTGTACATTTTCAGGGATCTTGTATTTATGTTCTCATCTTGGCCTCACATCTCACTATAGCACTCTGCAGAACTTTCTTCACCATTACTTCCCTCTAGGCTTTGTGGTGGGTCATGTGTAGTCAGAGACACAGTTCTTAAGAAGACACGGACCAAGCACTTTGTCACTCTGAAGTGGTCTTTCGACTAAAAATCTTGAGGACCACGGGTCTAGAGAGCCAACTTCTCCCATCTACAACTATTAAAGATTGACCAGCTCCTGAGAGTTTATGCCATTTATACCTTACTGGGCCTGCCAATAAAATGGAATAATTTTAATGAATTCTCTTATTTTTCCTGCTTATGCTATGTGGGAGATGCTGGTGGGTAGAAATAATGTCAGAATAATATTGTCAAACAACTACCAGAGTTATAAGGCCTGTGTCTCTCATTTATTCTTCCCTTCTTCATGTTTGCATTTGTGTGGGGAGAGGGGACTGTAGTTCCTGGGGTCTGAGAGGAGATGAACTGTCTCCCCCTTCTCCCTTTGCCTCTGCTAAGTCAGTGCCACAGTAAGAATGAGCAACCTGTCTGCCTCCTGAAGATGAATCTGTGCTGAGGGGTTCCTGGAAGGAAGCAGCCAGCCTTCAGGGACCAGCTGAAAGGAAGTTGCCTCCAAAATTAGTAGAAGTTTGCTGGCCAGGGATGTTCCTACTCCCCTCCAGACTTCCCTTGGCCAGAGGTTATTTGTGAATACAAAGAAATTGTGTAGCACCCTAAGGAGTTGGGGAAGGAGAGCATCGGGAGTAAATATATGTTGGTGAGATTTATCACCTCCTCCTCGTTGATTTCCAGTCATCGCCACTGGAAATTCTTTCCCTCCCGCTCTTGCAGCACTGTCAAACGGAGCCTTGTAGATATATGTGTATAAATTTTATTTCTCTTTTGAACTTATCTTAAAGTTGTGTCCTCCAAAGTTACCTGAGCAAAAGGCCTTGTACAATAGGTATGATCTGAATACAAACTCCTGAGTCTAGTTGGATACCATCTTTTCTGGGTTTTTTTTTTTTTTTTTTTTTAAATAACTACTGGCCCAACTTCGAGAAGGGTAGGGATACCCTTTATTTAATGTAATATAGATTGTGTGGCTGGAGGCCAAAATCTTGGTTTCCATCATCATTTTACGTCAAGGAAGTTTTACAGGATTGGATAGAGGGAGGAATTCCAAAGGATTGTATGTCCTTGTTATGGTGATTAGCCCTTACTAATGGGAAATTCCTGGATGGGTGGATGTTTATTTAACTTTTGTTCATAAGCAGGTGAACACTGAGCTCTAGCTCCTCCCAACCTTTCCTTGATACAGCTGTATCTAGAAAATGATGGAGAAAGATTGAAAACTAGATTGCTTCAACCATAAACGCTGTTTTATTGAGCTGTAATTAGGTTCTATGATCCCGCATATCCTTGTGCTCTTATGTTGGGTATCATAAGTGAATTGTTGTGCTCCTTTATTATTATGGGAACTATAGAGGCTGTGAACTTTGAGAACTTTCTCTCTTACCTAATAATGTATTCTGGCATATATTATAAAACACCTCAAGTAATAATAATGCATGTCACCAGATTTCTCCTTTGCTCTCCCTTATAAAATAAACTGCCTTCCAAGTGGCCTGTCCTTTGTGACCCTTGGGAGGAGGTAAAGAATCCACCTCCACCTGTTTGTGTCAAAAATAGTAATGCTGGCGTTCCATTGCTAAGAGATTCTGATTTATTCGTCTGAGCACATTTAAAAACTGCTAGATAATTTTAATGTGCAGCCAAGGTTCAGAACTACTACTGTATTAGCCAAAATCTTCCTCCATTAATCCTGTACTCAGCTATTCCCTTTTTCGTGAATGTTAACCATTTACGAAATACTATTCTTTTACATACTTTTAATTATCTTATTGTATTTTCACAGTGACCTGGTGAAGTAGACAAGCTTTTGTTTCCAGGGTTCCTCATTCTTCACTATTGCCGTGTAGGGGCTGTAGCCTCACCATTTGGTTCGATACTTCATACCTGGCATTTCATCTGTAACTTCATGGCAGGCTGGCATTTTGGTGAGGCCAGCTCTCTTCATAGCCACACACTCCAGGTGTTTAAAAGGGTACATTATTTCTCAACTTTTGAAATCTGTTTCTTTCTCTGCTTCTTAGGAAGGAGCCTGTTAAAATTTGCAGAATGTTTGGTAAGTCCTATAGGATTGTGGAAAGCACTGTTCCCCAGAAGCTCTTTGGTCTCTTCCACGAATGATGAATTGTGTGACTTTGGGCAAATACTTAATATTTTGTAAAAGGGACAATATTAACCTACTAGAAGGCATGCACTAGACTAATGGAAGTCCTCCTTCAGCTATGAGATTTCACGTATCTCTGGCTGATTCCCATTCCTCATCTTAACCATTATTTTCAATTCAAATCCAACTCTTGTGCCTTTATATCCTCCAGGTGAGAGAGACTGAAAATCGGTACATCTTAACAACTGATTAACTGTGAACTTTGAGAGAAGGACCAAAGCTGTCTTTAGGACAGTATTTTTCAAACTTGCCTGATCCAGTGAACTTTCTGGAACGTTTGTTAAAAATGCAAATTCACAGTGTCTACTCTAGACTCAAGAATCAATCTCCAGAGCTGGGGCTTGGGTGGCCATTTTTATCAAGTTTCTGAGTGATTCTTGTGACCAGACAGAAGTGGGAAATTGCACTGTAGGAAGGTGAACATAGTTGGTGCTTGATAAATGAACACATGTATTTTATTTATGTATGTATGGATGGATGGATGGATGAATGAATGAGAGAGATAGTGTCTCACCGTGCCTGGCTCACTAACCCATTTAATTTTTCTTCATGGAGTTTTGCAGAGTAGCTGAGATCCACACCCCACAATTACAAAAGAAGAAACTGAATATTTGTTGTATCTTACTTAGAGGGCCTCTCAATCCCTGATACTTAGAGATACTTTTATGATGCTGAAATGTGTTTATGGCAAATGGTGACAAGTTTCTTTTGAACCTATTTCAGAATCTGTATAGTGGGGGATTAAACAGTAGAGCTTTGTGAGCATTATTCTTAGGTTCTATACAATGGACTACATTTTAGATCAGATAGTGAAAATAGGTGTTTTTGCTATTTAAGCTGTTGAGTTTCTTAATGGACAATCCTATGGTCTGCCTTATGCTAAATATGAATGCCTTGTACCTTGTAGCACGGCTGTCATAGGGATATGTAATTACATTTTAAAATTAAAGAAATTTTTTTCACACTACTAAGTCACTGTTAGGTGAAGCTCATGATAATGTCTTAACTCATTTTGGTTTCACTTCGACTTCTGTGTCTGTCTTCCTCTGAACAGCATGACATGAGTTCAGAAAACACATACTTCAGTTTTCTGTTGTGAATGTTATGTATATGTATGATAGAAAACTTAGAAATTACAGAAAAATATGTGGAAGAAAGTCACCTATAATGCCAACATTCAGAGTCTACCTCTCTTTGCATTCTGCTTTACTTTATTTCAGCCTTTTATTATGCCTAATTCTTCTGGTTTATAAACAGCAACCTGACTGGTAAAACTTGAACCTGTATGTAGTGCTCATCTTGCTTTATACTAGCTCATCTGAAGCAGGGACATCTTAGAGTTTTGAGATACGTTCGTATATGTCTTTATGCTGGAATAATTCGATAATGTAGTCTAGATAGTCATTTTCATGGGCACTTTGAGTCAGAAGTCAATTATTTAATAAGCATATGTTCTGTGCCAGGCACCCTGTCTTGGATTTAGACCATCACCAGTCTCTTGGCTCTTTCCTGTCCTGTCAGATTTAATAGTCACCATTCTAGGCTGAGCCCATCCTTAGACAACTAAAACTGTATGGGCTATAACTAGTCATATAGTCTCCTTACTTCCATTTTCTCCTCATTTCAATCATTCTAAGTAGAGTTACCAGAGTGAAATTCTTCTAGTACTGTTCTCATGTTATTTTCATAAATCTTACAGGGGCTTAGATGGCCTTAGACTCTCAGAATACTTTACCAGCGAGCCCCTTCTACACAGCCAGCTTGTTTTGTGGCTTGCTGATATAATCTGTGCTCTAGACAGGAAAATCTTCACACGACTTGCTTGTCCCTCTGCCTTTGCTCGTGTGTTCTCTTCGTGTGGAATTCTCTTCCCCTATTCTCTCTGGCAGTTCATGTCCCTGTTTTCCCTTAAAACTCTTTTTGAAATTTATGTTTTCCTCCAGGAAGCCTTCCTCTTGGACTTGCTGTTCATTCCAGTAGCACATTATCCTTTTATATTTGTTCAAAATGTCATTTTTCAACTATTTACTCAACTTATTAATATCAAGAACTTGCCATCTATTCTGTTTTCCCCTGTATTGGTGTCGAGACCTAACTTAATTTAACTCAAACCAATACAGACGTTGGTATTTTTTAGAGTGGGAAACTGAGCCTTTGGTAGGAAGGTGTTTGCTGCTTTAGTGGCATGCCAGACTGACATCACCCCAGAATTTATAGAGGCCAGTGTAGTACTGTGCAAAGATGACAGAATAACCTCTTTCAAAAGGAAAAGAAAAGCAAAAGAATAACAAAGAGAAACACCATCCTCTTAAACTTTCATTGTAGAGCAGGAGTTTGTGGAAAATCCTTTTTTTTTTTTCTTGATTCATTCATTCTTATTTTGTGAGATATAATCCAATACTATTTATTTTGCTATTCAGATTGTGCGGGAAATCCTTTTAAAAAATAAAGTTACTGGGAGCTGAGATAAGGGGCTTATTTCAAGTTTTCTGCTTTGGCTTTTCTTATTTCTCTTTCAAGTTCTTTCTGGATCAGGTTTGTGTTCAGCTGGGAGGAGAACTAACGGCTCACCTGAGGCTGGGGGAAAGACAGGCCAGAGCAGCTCTACACAGGTGTCAGTCCTGACTTGCCAGTCGGACTGTCAGTGAAGCCCACTTCGCCCACACCTACAGAGACAGAGATTCCTTTCTGCTTTAACGATGTGAGCACTTGATTATAAAATAACTCAGATCTTGTTTTCTGAATAATCTAGTGTAAAAAATCTGAGAATTTATATGTTCCTCTGATGTTTAGATAGAGGTCTTTTAGTGTCTAGATCATCAGGTTATTTAAGGGATAATGTAAATGTAAGATACTGAATTAATAATCTTTATTTATTAATAGTATAATCAACCATGTATAAAACACCAAACTGGAAAAATTTCATCTCTCTCCTCCAAAATGAAACTTTTTTTAGAGTGACAAATAAAAGATTTTAAAGGTTGAGTCATTGAGGACTGTCTCACACCATTCTGGAACAGTTATGGTTACTTGTTTTAATGGCAGTATGTCAAGGGCCTTGGCAGTCTCGCCCCCCTAACCCCCTGCAAAAAAAAAAAAAAAAACAGAAAACGAATTAATGATAAGGGCTTAACGTTAGGCAGGAAGAGGCTCGAGCAGAGAAATTAAGATGAATATGAAGAGGAGAGGGAGAGAGATGAGGAAACAGCAGAGCCTCTGAGGACAAAAAAAGGGTATAGGAACTGCCGTTAGATAATGTGAGGGCACCAAATTATAGGGGAAAGATAGAAGGTGAAAAGGACAAAGTGAAAAAAGTAACCAGGGATGAGGACAGAGAACATTCTGTCTCCCGTCTGGGGCTGCTCCACCAGCCTTTGGTCTTGCTGCCGTCCTGGGGCTCTGTGATTCTTCTGCCCAGGCCTTAGCCTGTCGCTCTGGGGTGCTTTGCCTTGTGGTGCAGCTTCCTGAGATCACGAACTCTTAGGGCCCCAGAAGGGGAAGCATGAGGACAGATGCAGTGATGTAAATTAGCACAGCCCGGGAGTGAATGAACAGCGATGCTGTTGCTGCATCTTCCTCTGTCACCTGACCTCCCTTTCTTTTTTCCTTACCTGGTAGAGTAAGGAGTCCCAGAGGAGGCTCCTGTGTACCATGGGGATGGCAGAGAAGTGGAGTGGAAATAGTTGTTTCAGAGCAAGTCTTGGAAATCCCCTACCACAAAAGGAATGATCTAGAACAGTTGTCATGCTGGTTGTGAAACTATGCCCCCGAGTTACCCATTTTGTGTGTTGTAGGTTATAAACTCTAATACCTTAATGAGCCTGCTTAATGATCACATCAGCTCTGGTACTCTGTTCCGGTTAGGGGACTTTACTAAGCACTAAGACACACTTACAGAGATATCTTTATATTCTGAATGAAATAATCCTTAGATGTTAGTGGTCACCCAGTTCCTTGTTTTACAGTTAAGAAAAACACAGGTTTGGTTGGGGAAATCAAGTGATATTGTATATGCCATTTTAGCGTTTTAGTAGAGGAGCCGAAATTAGAAACAAGGTCTCCCGAGTCCTAGTTTACAGTTTTTTAAAAACAATACACCATAAATCCTCACTTGTTTCTAAATTCCTAGGATTAGTTTTGGCCTCAAGGAGCAAAGAAACTGAGCAGACCGAGGTCGTAGGTGATTGACACAAAGACTGAGAAAAAGAAGCCGGTGGTAGAGTTTCTGTGATTGTAGAGTTTTGAATCTCCTGCTTTTACTGTTAGTGGAGCTGAGCAAGGGGCCTGCAGCTACCCCTGGGCCTGGCTGGTGTCCCATTTTTGAGGCCCCAGAGTTATTTTTAGCCCCAGGGCCTTGGAAGCAGGTGTGGTCGGGGCTTGAAGGCCACGCCTGGAATGTGTTCAAGCCTTGTTGTGCATGTCTACTCAGGAGCTGAGAATAGTGACAAAACCGCTGCATATACTTTGTTAGAGGAATTCGCACTTTTTCAGTGAGAGGAATGAAAGTCATACTGTGTTGCATTTGTGGTACTTTAAGCAGGTTTATTTTGGAAACTTTTAAAATTAAAACACATTTTAAGAGTGTTAGGGAATATATTAATTTAAAAATTCAGTTATATTCCCTTTGTATACAGAAGAAATCTTTTGTATTAAATGAATCATACCCCAACTGACTTATTTTAAAATTCCAGGTTTATAGGCACAAGTATGTGATTTAAAATTTAATTTTTCTAATTTTTTCCCCCTCTCAAACATTATTGCAATTTAAAAGAATTCTTTATAAGTGCTTTTGTGAAGCAGCAACTCAGCTTTTACCTTGAGGGTAAACATCAGTTTCCATATATTATATTTGTTCATCTTCTTACCCTGCACTCCCAAACTTTTCTTAACAACCCTGATAAGAAGGAGTATAGCAGGACCTGGTACTAGGACCTGGTCTGAGTGTATGTCATGCCCTTTGCTAATGTTTTTCATAGTTTCCAAGGTTATGGAAAAGGATGTAATACCTTTAATTACCTAAGTAAAACTATTTTTGTATTTTATATATATCCATCCTGTGCGTTTATGTGTGTTTGTATGTATGTGGGTCTTTGAGGTTCTACTTTGCATAACTTTTCTGTGACTTGATTTTGTTCAGTATATCACGATCGTCCTTGCTTGTCAAGCAGTATACTTTTACACCATCATTTTTAAGTGTTGCATGATACCGTGTTGCAGGATTTGTTGTAATTGATGTTACTTAGTCCCTTTCTTATACAAGTAAGGCCTTTTCTAGTATTTTTCATGTGTGTATTAACCAAAAGGTGAAGCAGTTTCTTGAAACTCATTTTTAAATTATCCTTGTGAGCCATTTTGGAATTATCTTCAGGAGAATATAGTTCAGCATTCTACTTTTATTTTCATATTAAGAGAATTAAAATAGATAAAATTCAGGAATATTGCTACTGTGAACTTGGGCAAAGTACAGGTGGGTGGGAGGATTGATACTGGTGATCTCTAACTGCATTCCATTGCTTTCTCCTAGAGCCTTCTGGTTCTCTTTGGAAAAATTAAATTATAACCTCTCTTCCATTAAATGGTGTTCCAAATTGTCTAGATGTTTACCCTGGTCTTAAGACCTTTAGTAATTTAGCTCTGTGTCAGGAAAGTATAACAACTCTTTCATGTAGTAGAATTTTGTGCTGGGGGTGGGATGGGCTAAGGATGGTACATGTCGATAAAAGGTGATAAACTTGCTTTAGTGTTTCCAATCCGTTGAACATAGTAATCTGACTTGTAAAGTCCTTGTGTTAAGTATTTGATCCACCTTGTGACAGGGAGAGCACCTTGAAAGCATTTTTATTTTAATGTAAACATCCATTAAACTACTTCCTTGTTGTAGAGATTTTTTTCAAGCATACATCTTGCTTGACACGTTAGACACAACACATTTGTTGCGGCTTGGAGGAATTGTATTGAATTAACATTAATAGTAATCTTTCTTGTTACAGTATTTCTTTTCATTTCTTTGCCAAGAAATGCACTAATATGGGGATCACAGCTTCTCTCTTTGTAGTTTTAAGGAAGAAACCGTGCTAAACTTTAAATTTTCACACTGAAGTTTAAACTTCAATTGTCCACCTTAAAAGCACAGGCAACAAAAGCAAAAATAGACAAGTGGGGCCAGGTGTGGTGGCTCACGCCTGTAATCCTACCACTCTGGGAGGCCGAGGTGGGAGGATCACTTGAGGTCAGGAGTTCGAGACCAGCCTGAGCAAGAGGGAGACCCCATCTCTACTAAAAATAGAAAAAATTAGCTGGGCTTGGTGGTGCTTGCCTATAGTCTCAGCTACTTGGGAGGCTGATGCAGGAGGATCAGTTGAGTCCAGGAGTTTGAGGTTGCTGTGAGCTACGCTGACGCCATGGTACTCTAGCCTAGGAACAGAGTGAGACTCTGTCTCAAAAACAAAAAACAAAAAAGCGAAAAAACCGCCACCAACAGCATTTTCTCCTTAACTCTCAGATTAAGCCAACCCCTGGCCACATTCCCTCTTGCCCAACAGTGCCATCCAGGGGTCCTTCCATTCCCTCTCTCTCAAGACCACCTCCATACCCAGACCCCTTTCTTAGTGGGCAGGATCCTGTTTTCAGGCAGGGTGCCAGGAGGAAGCATTGAATGCAGAGTAAGTGAGGGGACCTGTGGGACAGAGGGAAAGAGGAATGTGGGGAGGAGGAAGGAGGAGGACAGCTCAGGTGGGTCAGAGAGGGGAAGCTGGTGCAAGAGGTGAGCATTGGCAGGAAGCAGCACTGAGTAGAGAGATGGGGCTTACCAGAACCAAGAATGCAGTGCTCCTGGCAGAAACCAGCAAAGGCTTCTCACAGATTTGGCCCCTGCCTGGGCTAGCCTGTGTCTAAAAGAAAAGGCATTGTAGTTAGTCTTTGAAGGATGGCTGCTATTCCAGCCTTTATCTGTGGGTCCTTGAGATGTATGTAAACAACCTGAACCTCTGGTTGGCATGGTGGCTTTCAGCGGTGCTGTGTGTCAGCGAGAAGTGGCTGGGTTTCACGGTGCTAGTAACTGCTGTCTCCATGTCTAGTACTGTCTAAACAGTTTTGTTTTGAGCAGTCTGTCCCATTATTGCCATCACTTGTCAGAATATGTGTCCTTAATTTTTGGGTAAGAAATTATGGTCAAGACATTAATAGGCATCTAAAAAACACGTTAAGTTCATAGCCTTCTTGGCTTTGGTAAGGGTGGTTTTTATTTTTTTTTGAGACAGAGTCTCACTCTGTTCCCTGGACTAGAGTGCAGTGGCGTTATCCTAGCTCACAGCAACGTCAAACTCCTGGGCTCAAGCGATCCTCCTGCCTCAGCCTCCCAAGTAGCTGGGACTACAGGCATGTGCCACCATGCCTGGCTAATTTTATATATATATATTTAGTTGTCCAGCTCATTTCTTTCTGTTTTTTTTAGTAGAGACGGGGTCTCACTCTAGCTCAGGCTGGTTTCGAACTCCTGAGCTCAAAGGATCCGCCCGCCTCGGCCTCCCAGAGTGCTAGGCTTACAGGCGTGAGCCACCACGCCCGGCGGTTTTTATTTTTTTATTGAATATATTTTCCAAATATCAGACCTCAGAATTTTTATCAGGTTTAACCCATAGCATATGAGATAAAGTTGCTTTAATCTCATAGAATTAAGATAGTCAAAGCCTAAGACATTCTTCCTTCTTCCAGACATTATAGACTACTTTTTTTCCGTTTTGATTTGTTCAGTTTTTTTCTCTTATTGAAAGTCTGTGTTTAAGGTTCTACTGAAAGGCTGTTTGTTTTTTCTTGTTGCCTGTTTCTTCAGTTTTATTGGTAGGAAAAAATTTAAGTCTGGCTTGTAGTTTAATAAAAGTAAACTTCTCACCTTATTATACCCTTTCCATAAACTCTCTGAGAATTTGAACTAGACCTGTAGCCCAACCAAATAGAGGTAGATCCCTCTCCTCTCTGAACAGGCCTTTTAAGCACTCCATAGCCATAGGATCCTTTTCCTTCCCTGATAAGCTCCCTTTATAAAAGGAAATGCTTGAAACAGAAGCCCCGCCTCCAGGGGGGGGCACTTTTCAGACCATCATGTGCGCGTTCATGGAGCCCTATCCCCTACCCTACCTGCTGTAGGCTTGGTGCAGACGTTGGGGTGGGTGTTTTAGGGCAGCAGTGCCAGGTAGCAGCTGAACTGTTGCAGTTGGCAGAATATAACCCATTGGTAGAAGGGGAGAAGTCGTGTGTGAGAAAGGTTATTACCTTTTTTCTAAGTAGGATATATCCAGTGCCAGTGTGACTGACCCAGAGGCCGGGATCATGTTTGGGAAGTTGAAGAGAAAAATGCCTCATCTGAGAAGAGGAAGATGCTTAATAGAATCATTTAAAAATAATCTTAATCTTTAAAAAATTTTTCTGATTAAGCACTAACTTTGAAGGCTACAAGTACATCAAAACATTTTGCCTTTTAGCTAATTAATGGCAAATACTGGTTTTTATAAGGCGAGACTTTATATTGTTATTTTAATTAAAACAGGCTCCACTTGTTCACCTTATCATTAAAATAGGGTTAGGACTTAAAGTTCTTAAATTTAACTGATTCAGTAGTATACTTCAATAATATACTATATTGGTGCAAAGTTGGATGTAGAGTGTCAGTAAATAAAGTCCATATAAAGTCATAGATACATTTCCATAGGTAACCAAATGGAATCTAAAACATAAAATAAATTACATAAAAAACCAGAAAAACTTTAAAATTGTATACTAAAGGGGGAAGTTCTTATACAACTTGTATTAATATTAAATGTTATAAAATATAAAACATAAATCATTTGCTGAAATGTAAAATATACCAGAAATGGTATTTCTTCAGCAGATTTGCCCATTTTGACCCTGATTTGTATAGTCATTTTTTTATACTAAAATGTTGCCTCCGCCTATCTTTATACCTAAGTCAATAAAGTGTTTTAAAACCTTTATTTTTGAACATGGGATACTTTGTAATTATTTGTTTAGTACCCTTGGTTAAGGTTACAACTCTTTGCTAAATATTACTGACTTTGGGGACTCCTTTAAAAGGTAATTACCAAAATTCCATGAATGTACACTGTCACATTTTAACTTTCTTTTAAGCCAGAGCAGTTACAGAGGGTACTGTCTTACTAGTATGTCATAAAACCATTTGCTGACCGTTTGAGTGCACTGTTACGAATTGCTCTTCAGCTTTTAGGTGCCTCAGTGAATGGCTGATTGAGTAGGTATAATTCTAGGGGGAAGAGGGGAGTTATCTTTTAAGAATTTCTGTATATTTTATTTAGAGTTCCAGAAGTGCATATGTGCACGACCTATACATATATAGATTGATTCCCTTTCTAATTGTTGAAAAAAACCAAATTGAACTATTTTAAGTGAAGTAAAAAGTAAGATGCAGAACAGTGTATATACTGTGTAAACCATTCGAGAACAAAGAAGGAGAAGGAAAAGAATATATATTTGTGTTTTATTCTGTATTCATTAAAAAAAATCTTTGAAAGAAGTCAGAAGACACTGCCAACAGTCGTTACCAGTTAGAGAGCAGGGTCGGGACCTGGGAAGATGGAGGACAAGGGTAGAAGGAGGATTTTCAATATATTCATTTTTTAATTTAAGTTTATTTGCTAGCATTTCAATACCGTGGCATTTTTTAATGCCTTTATTGTGGTATAAGTGACGCAGAATAAACTGTACTTGTTCATGGTGTATATACATTTTTAGGCTTTTTTTGAACCATATGAATGTATTATCTATTAAAAATTGAAAAAAATTAGTTAAAACTTTAAAAATTGGTTAACGGATAAATAGCAAGGCCAGTCTGCCCTGGATTTTGTTATATGCACTTGGTTCAATCTAAGAATTTTTATTCCTTTTGACTTCTTGTAGAAATTTTGGGTAAGGTTAGCTTGGTAGTGTTAGAAACAGTAAATATTGTCTTGTCATCTTTTAAGTCCTACCTGGTGCAAAAGATTTTGAAAACAAAATAGTGACTATAGAGAAATTTTTAAAATTAGAGTTGTAGCCAAGGATGGGGATTTAACCAAAATTCTCTAGCTGTAAATAAACAAAGTTAAGGCCATTATTACCTCACCCTCCACGACCCCTTGTCCCAGGGTTCTGCCTCTCACATAATCGATTCAGGACTACAGAAAATTAGACCTTGGGCATAAAGGTGTAACAGAAGGGCTTCAGCTGGCTGCAGTCCAGCGCTGACAGTCTATAACTTAATCCTCGTGTCACTTTCACCCCGTTGCTTCAATTATGTCCTCATATGAGAGTCACTTTGACCAGACCTTTTCTTGGTCAGGGAAAGGGTCTTTTTGTATGTGTCACTACTGACTGTGGTTCTCAGGGCAAGAGTGACCATTTTCTGCTCTGTAGAACTGTTTGCCATAGCCTGTCTTTGGGCTTATGAGATTTGGCTGAAGGGAAGCAAAGATTAGAACTTTTCTAATTCAACTTTTGCTTGGTCGCTGTCTTGTCCCTCCTTTTGTCTCTTGATCTGCTAACCCAGATAACTGCTTTGTCCCATCCGGATTTAATCATTCAGAGGAGCCAATCAGACTCGGAGACTCAGTGCCATTGTTGGAATCAATTGCTCTCATTCTCAGATTTCCACTTTCTGTGCCACCAGGGCACCCTCGTGGACAAGTCACGTCATTCTTTCCCAGTCTGTCTCCATTATGGAAACAGGCACTTACGGAAAACAGGGTAACCCAGTAGTAGAAGCTCTGGTTTGGGAGTCAGACAGTCTGAGTGCAGGACTTCACGTTGCTGTGAACTGTGTCACTGAGCAGTCAGTACTGGATTCAGTGCCAGAGTCTTGATAGGTGCTTTGCAGAAGTTTATTAGTTGATTGACTAGCAGGAATTCTCTGGTCTGGTTTCTTTAATTGAAAATACAGATGGTTTTTGTACTTCATTGCCATAAAGCTTTACTAAAAATAAATACATTAATGTAATGAAGCTTGTGTCTTGGAAAACAAGAACTGGACATACAACGTCTTAATTGGAGCTATTTGTAAAACGTGGGGTGATTGCGATGGTATCTCAGGTGCCTTCTAATTGCGCGTGTGTCAGGCGCTGTGAGAAAGGGCACAGCTTGGTTGCAGCTGTACTGCGGGAGGATGGAATTACATCTGGTTTTATTTGCTGGGTGATGTCTTTTAGATTCCAGATGCAAGCCAGCTTTGTTCACCATTGGCATCTTTAAGTATGCTTCCTCCTTTCTCTGTAGGATGCGTAGTTGGTTATTTACCTGTGGACTTAAATAGTTAGATAATTTTGTCCTGAACAAACTTTACGAGGAGACAGGGCCACTATTATATCTACGCTTTGTAGCTGAGGAAACTGTGGTTTAGAGAGGTTATATGATTTGTCCAAAGTTACCTACCAAGTAAATGGCTTCTCTCTATACCCTACTTTCTCTTATTTCTGCATGCTTCAGCTTCTAATTTGTAATTATAAAATTAGGAAATATGATCCGGCGATGTTTGAAGGCTCTGTCATCCTGATCTGAAATCAGTTAATCAGATACTGATTTAGAATCTCAAATCATTTTTCGAATAAGGTGGATTTTACTTATTCTAATAGTGTAAATTGAGTATGTGCAAAGAAAGCACTGTGGAAGTAAGAAATACAGTACAAAACCTTTGCCAACAAATAGTTTATCCTCTAGAAGCTGAATGCTGACAGTAGATATCCAGTTTTATGTAGGCCAGGATTTCGTATAAGCAGAGATGGACTAGGGGAGATAGGAATCTGAGAATATTGAAGGTCAAGGGGAGGTCTAAGCAATGAGCGCAAAACTCCAGCTAGTGTTAATTAGGAAACGGTTGATTATAGGAGTTTGACAAGAACAGGGAAGCATTGGGTCCAGCTTTAAGGGTTCTGTATGTCTGGGTTGCTGACTTAGAGGCCCAGGTAAAGGGGTGAGATTTTTAAGGCTGGGAGTCAGTGCTTCTCTGAAGAACGCAGTACGAGAGAGTGAAGGGTAAGGCTAGGTAGGAGGGCTCCAGGAACGGGGTGGGGGAGGTGGTCACGGAACGAGACAGCCCAGGGTCACCACTGCGAGATTGCCTGGGCGACCTGGGTGCATGACAGCCCCCAGCAGTTAGTTTAGCAGTTGCTGTGACGAGCATATCGGCCATTTTTGTCCCTCCTCTTCCTTAATAGGTAGCTGAAATTTATAGACCCTCCTATGTCCCTACATCTTCTCTCCTCCGTGAGGGCAATTTAAAGGGGCTGCTGTTTGTGCCTTGGTACTTGTGTGTGCTTGTGTGTATGCACGTGTGTGCACCCCCCCCACACACACACACACTCATCACACAGTCATTCCCAAGCCATCAGAAAACATTTTTTTTGTTCTGATAATATAGGATTGCTGACTTGGTCCTAGGCTGCTGTTCTTTATCCTGTTTTCAAGAAATAAGCAAATAAAATGGAGGAAAACCATTTGGAATAGTAATACTTCAGCTTTTTATAGCCCCTTTAATTTTGTACAAGTCATTTAGTTCTGGGCCCCAGGTGATTATAATTCATGAATATGTCTTGTTTTGTTTTCTTTGGGTTTTTGCATTCTGAGGTAAAACTGATTATCACTAGCACATTTTCCTGAAGCCATACCTAATTGTCCTTTTTGTTTGTTTGTTCAAATGAAGCAGTGCATCAAGTACGGAATTAGATTAATGGAGTAAATATTATGAATCATACACTCTCCCTCGTCCGATACTCTTTCTTCTTTTTTTGACCTCGTGTTTTGTTTTCTGTCTTTCTCTCTCCGTGTAGGCTTTCAGTCCAGTGTAAAGCTGTTGGCGCGAGGGAGCAAAGGTAAAGAGTGATGTAATGCACTGGCTGCCCCAAAGCATCTTTTGTTGTGGAATGGTTATTCCAGTCATCTCTTTATGAATCAAATGTGAGGGGCTGCTTTGTGGACGGAGTCCTTTGCAAGAGCACATCAACGGGAAAGAGAAAGAGACATTCACTTGGAGGGCTCTTGCTGAAAATGGGTTTAACTCTCCTTTTGCCAGTCACCACCAGCCTGACCTCATACATTTTTAGTACAATGGAGTGGCTGAGCCTTTGAGCATACCACCATTACATCATCGTGGCAAATTAAAGGAGGTGGTGGAAAAAGAGCACTTATTGTTGTCATGGCCCATGAGATGATTGGAACTCAAATTGTTACTGAGAGGTTGGTGGCTCTGCTGGAAAGTGGAACGGAAAAAGTGCTGCTAATTGATAGCCGGCCATTTGTGGAATACAATACATCCCACATTTTGGAAGCCATTAATATCAACTGCTCCAAGCTTATGAAGCGAAGGTTGCAACAGGACAAAGTGTTAATTACAGAGCTTATCCAGCATTCAGCGAAGCATAAGGTAAATGCTTTCTTTTTTTGCCTTTTTAAAATAAAGGGACACACTGAATGGGGAATAATTTTAACTGAAGCCTTATTTTTAAGTGGAGAAAGTAATTTGAGGAAGTTTTGGTTGCTTTTTAAATTTTGGTACCTTAAAATAATTTACTAACCATATTGTCACATTTAAGAATATTTCTAAACTGTACAGAAGTGTTAAGTTGCTTTAATTTGGACAGGTGCTATGTTTTCCTATTCATGGCTTACTAAAATTATTTATCAATCTAAACATTATTTAATGTTATCTATAAATTTACTGAAAGGAAAGTCATTCTTTCCAAGTATTTTGGAGAAAAGTAGGAACTAATTATTAGTGGTACCTAAGGATATTATCTTCAAGGAAAGTTACTCCTGAAATCCCAGAATACCTCCTGTGTGGTAGGGAAGGCTATTTCTTTTCTTCAGGAATAAAAATGAGTTCACATTTTAATTTTGATAAGCAACTGATTTCTTTATTATTATATAGAAACCATTTTTTTAATGTTTCTTTAGGTCGAGATTGTTATGTTTGTTTTGCATATTACTTGGTTTATGAACTTTATCATTTTATAGTGTCAAGGATTTAAAACCAAGGAGTTCTGAGCACATCCACACAGAAATCATCAATTTTGCCTTTTCAAAGTTGATTTTTACAAGCATTTAAGCCATTTGAATGCTAAGTTTATCCAGTAAATTCACTGCATCTCATTTTCATTCAAATTATTAATTGGAAACAGGAAGCATTTATTGGCTTCAGCACCAGTAAATGTGAGTCCTACTCAACCAGTAGTTGATGAGATCATTTTCCTCACCTTTCCTAATAAGTGGCACATTTGCATTTCAGGTTGACATTGATTGCAGTCAGAAGGTTGTAGTTTATGATCAAAGCTCCCAAGATGTTGCCTCTCTATCTTCAGACTGTTTTCTCACTGTACTTCTGGGTAAACTGGAGAAGAGCTTCAACTCTGTTCACCTGCTTGTAGGTAAGGCTTGTGATAGAATTAAAAGGACTTGGAATCTCACTGAGCTGTATGAGTCAGCAGTATTTCATAGTGAGCTCAAAGTGCAATAGATCATCCCAACTTTGATGTATAAAATGATTTGCTTATAGCTCTTGATTGACGTAAGGGTTCTACTTAACTTGAATACTGTCATTCTTCCACCTTGGTCAGTGTGTTTTTGACTTAGTTCATGTGCCTCTTCACTTGGTGTTTATTAGCTAGAAGTGCCACATAGATCTGTCTGCCCATATGTATAACTCAAAGCCAGCTGCTTCTGTCCAGGGACTTTTCCATTCACCTGTGATACAGAAACACCAAATGATCTACATCTCAGCTCCTGCTCTTAGTTCCCACCCCTGTGGCAAGAACCAGACCACTGTTATAGTGTCAAACTCCTATGAAACATTTGTAGTTAAAGTGGACTCCAGTAATACGTCACCTTTTGGGCATTATGAACAATGACGTAGGGAGAGAGTGTGTACAGAATATTTCTTCTAATAATTAGGGGGCTATTTTAAAACGTAATTACTTGTTTATTTCTATTTGTTTTGTTTTTACAATTGAAAAAAAGTCTCAACTTACAAATGCTAAGCAACCAGATGATTTTATAAAGTACCTGGGAAGGACCAAATATTTTATATCTGCCCTGACGAAGTGCTGTGTGCGAGTTCCATCTCATCGAATTCCAAAGCAGACTATTCATCTTTCGCTTCCCCTGTTTTGCAAGTGAAAATCCTTTCTCTTGCTGTGGCCTGAAGAGCTAGGAATATAGTTTGACAATGCAAAGTAACCTTAACATAAAGCTGCTGTGTCAGGTAGATGTAGCCACAGTGATAGGTACAAGTGATTTTAAAAATTTGATCTAAGAAAAACCAAATATTTTTATTTATTTTTAAGGCTGGTCAAGTGAGAAAAACAAAATATTGATATTCATACCTTTAGTATTTTGTTGTGTGTAGGGTACAAGGGAACTTGATGTTTTTGGCGATTATTACAAGTATAAACATTTCAGTTTTAAGAGAATAGAGTTGATCAATTGTTGGTCTGTTAGCACTTTTAAACTCTGTGCAGGTTTAAATAAGATTTCCATGTCTCTATTTCTCTCTCACAAGCTTTTGCTTCAGTTCTCTGAGAACAAGGGTAGTTTCCAGTCTCTTTCAGATCATCTGTAGCCATGCTTTTCGTTTCTGCTGTGATTCTGTCTGATCATTCCGTTAATGTCCCTAAGAGAAGCCAGCTTGTCTTAGAATGTAGTTTTCAGAATTCTGTAAGTGAGAATTATTAGGTTCTATCTGTGTTGATAGGCACATCCTTTTACTGGGAGTATAATTGTGTTAAATATAACAGCCATTATTAGAGTCTTACTAAACTAATTTGGTGAGTTTAAGAACTCATTTCGTGCTTCTTAAGGCCACTGTGTGAGGGACCTTGGAATCCTATTAATGGGATCAGGATTTTCTTAAAGAAGCTATACAGCAAGATGGGCTTCCTGATAGAGCAGTTATCCACCCTGTTCCTGTTTGAAATGCTTTTTCCCTGTGGGGGGCTCTGACTTGACAACTTGGCCAAACGGACAGAGGAATTAGGTCATTTTGCGTTTCTGGCACAGGTGCTTTAGCTACTTGTTTACCCTTTACTCCCTTTACCAAAAAGTATTCCTTTCTTACCTGGGAAGGTTCTTATCGTGTGTAGCTTTGGGAGGGGCATTCTTTGGGCAATAAGGAAGAAAAAGGACTCAGTCTGATCAGCTAGATCAACCCTAGGGGCACATGGTAGACACACTGCATCAGAACACCCCGACTTCCCCACTTCATACAGGAAATGTTTCTTAGGCCTATAGGAAAGTGCATTGAAGCAGTGACAAGAACCTCACTAAATGTAATGATAGCACCGTATCCTCATCCACACCTTCAGAATCTTGTGTATCTTTTAGCTTAGAAGGTGGCTTCAGGGTCTGAATTGCCTCATTTGGGAATTTCTGAGCAGCCAGATCGCTTCTGACACCTAAGAGAGGGTCCTGGATTGTCAGAAGTCACCCCAGCATCCAAAAGCCTCTGACCAATTGGGAATTCTTTTGGTTAGTGAATCTGTTCCTCAGGGTAGATAGAAAATTGGGGTAAGTGGAAAAGAATGTTGGGAACCTGTTTTTTGCCAAGGTCTAGCTGGTCAGAGGATGTATCAGGAATGTAGGATGGGAGGACATATTGGGCTGGGCATGGTGGCTCAAGCCTCTAATCCTAGCACTTTGGGAGGTCAAGGTGGGAGGGTTGCTTGAGGTCAGGAGTTCGAGACCAGCCTGAGCAAGAGCGAGATCCCATCTCTACAAAAAATAGAAAAATTAGCCAAGTGTTGTGGTATGTGCCTGTAGTCCCAGTTAGTCTGGAGGCTGAGGCAGGAGGATCACTTGAGCCCAGGTTTTTGAGATTGCAGTGAGCTATGATGATGCCACTTCACTCCAGCCAGGGTGATAGACAGAGCGAGACACTGTCTCCGAAGAAAAAAGGAAGGCTATATTGACAAAAGTTTTTTTTTTTTAATATTTTGCTTGGGGAGAAATAACGGTGGAAAAGCACATTACATTCTTGCAGGGCCTGCTGTAAATTACAGGGTCACTAGAGATGATTTTCACTGCAAACTGCCCATATGGCTTTTAGCCATTAGTGGTTTTTGTCAGCCTCATGTGGATATGGTAGTAGAAAGACAAGTGGTTTCTTGGAGTAATTTCTCCATCAGTTTAGAACTTGCAGCCACCCTGAGAAAGGAAGAACGCATCAGACATGTGAGATGATTTTTATGGCATTGACATGGCAATGAAGAATTGTGGCCCGAGTTTACTCTCAGGGCTACTTGACCTAAAGAAGGACTCTGAAGAAGGGGAGCAAGAGGACTTCCCAAGAAATTGATTGCAGCACCTTAATGAGCTCTCTCCCTCCATCAAGAGGAGACCCAAACTTAACCTGGAAGATCTAGTTACATGAACATAAAACACGAAGGATTACTGAAGGAAGCCGGGGTAGGATTCGGGGAAGCTTGCTGGAATGCAGTGGGCTTAGTTCTTCAGTACGGAACAGGGCTTGTTCATCTTTGTTCCCCTCGAGGCCTAGCACTTCTTAAGTTTTCAGTAAATATTTGAGATATAAATTAGCTTACCTGAAGGTTTTATACCATTTATATTTCATATGATTTATTAGTTTAAAATCTAAGTATATTGGGCAGTGATGAGATCTGAAAGTGTAGAGAAAATGTGAGCTTGTTTTGAAATAAACGATTTGTAAAGTGTATTTATTCTGGTAGAGCAAACATGTAGCTGCTATGGGAAAAGTATCTAATATGAAAATGTTTTTATCTAAGTAAATTTAAACATGATATTAGAATCTAATAAAATACTGCTGCAGTTAATGCTAATTTTGCGTGGTCCTTAAATACTAAAATTTGGTAAGAGCTAACAACTCTGGAAACCTAGTTCTGCTCATAGGAATATACAAGTTTTTGAATCCATGTTGAGAACAGAATAATTTTTATATTCAGAAAGTGTGAATTGAATGTTCTATTTAGTAAGTCACCTATTTATCATGTTAAACCAAACCATAGCATTGTTTCACCCCCTCACACACACAGTGGATTAAAGAGTTTAATTATCAGCAACCTCATCATAGCAAAAAAGAGTGAATTAGGATCTCCTTAGAAAGTTCTCCATCATCATCGATGGGTAGATAGTATCAAGACTCTTTTTTTCTTTGTTTTTCAATTTTAAAGTCGGTTACTGAATAAGCATAGTTTATAGACCCACATATCTTCCCCACAGCCCTCCTTAAAATTAAAACTTAAGGATTCATGTGAATGGAGTGACAGAGTGGACGTGACATAAACATTTGTTTCATAAAAATGACTTTATAACGTAGGATGGGGTTTTGTGAGTAAAAAATGCTGTAATTTCTATTTGGCTAAAAACAAAGTTAAGACTTCTAATAATTTGAACAGAATCTAATTCTGTCGAGAATATTTCAGAAAAGCTTATGTAACTATTTTAAATGTATTAAAAGAATTAAAATTGTAGAAAAATATTAACAAAGAATAAACTATATTTTGAACTTGCAATAAAAAGTCACAAACGTAGAGAGGGCCAACTTAATGGGAGCAATCTGGTGTAGAAATTACAGAAGGTAGAGCAAGAGAGAGGTAGCTGCCCTGAGTTACACGACGCCACAAGCAGGGCTTGTCCTTGCTATTTCCCCAACAGAAGTAAAATTTAAGATCGAGGGGAAGGGGAGAGATGGGGTTTGGGAGAACCCAAACTAACCCATTTTCGTGGATCGCTAATACCTTTAACAATTTTACTGCTAAACCTTAGATATTGGCAGAAGAAGCGCATCAGAAAAGAGAGCAGGAGGGAAGGAAAGCTAGGTAAAGGCGCTCTCTTTGCACAGGGTCTGTGTCCTCAGGTGGTTTCAGGGTCTTCTGGTCCACTCAGTGCCGTGCCCACACCCGTTCCCTAGGTGAGCTAACATCTGCATCGAGGAAGCCTGCTTAAGCTAGAAAGAACAATGTACTAGGGCAGTGGTCTTCAACCTTTTTGGCATCAGGGACTGGTCTCATGGAAGGCAATTTTTCCGCAGACGGGTGGGTGGCAGAGCAGAGGCAGAGCTCAGGCTGTGATGTGCGGCCCGGTTCCTAACATGCCACAGCCTGGGCCACTGCCAGAGGTTGGGGACCATGGCACTAGGGGTCAAAACCACAGCCCATGTTTTTTGTCTCTGCTGCTTATGGCTGAGTGACTTTGGATAAATCATTTTACCTGAGTTATCCTGGTTTTTTTCAGCTCTTAAAAAAAAAAAAAAACCGTGCCGTTTTGTGAGAATCATACTAGATAATGCATTGTGAAATCGCTGTATCCGTAGTTTAAAAAGACTATTCTTTTTAGACTATTTTTAAAAAAAAACAAAACTATGATCATTATGAGTTAGGAAACAAAATAACACTTGTCAGCATTAACTTATTGATCAACTTTTTTAGTCTTTTTAACCTTCAGAAAATGAGTTCTCTTTAGAAAATAAACTTGTTTCTTGGCTTTTACTCACTGACTGTGTGTCACTTTATTCTACTTGCCTTGTCTATTTCTAAGAGTGCCAGATTATAAATAAATATAAGAGGAAAAAAAAACTACAGAATATGGGTATTTATTTTGTGTTAACATACAGGAAAGAGAATGAATGGGTTAATTTAGTAGAAATAAAGATCAACCTACAGATGAAAAATACTGTTCTATTATTTCCTTCTCTTTCCTCACTGCTGTAGTTTGAGCAAAAGCAAAAGGGATTCATAATAGCTTATTAATTCAACAGCGCTCACTTCTATCCAGTGATGAGGCAGAGGATAACCAACCCTACAGTGAGGAGGAGGGGAAAGAAAACCATAAATGAATCACAGACTTCAGCCCTTTCATTTACAAATGAGGAAAATAGCAGAGCTGTTGAGTGACACTCTCCCAGGCTCTCACTGTGTGTCCAAGGCCCACATCCGCAAATAATTCCAGAGTCTTCTGGAATTTCATCAGGGGGCTGGATTGGAAACCAAGGGTGTGCATTTCAGATCAGGCTTATTCCGAAAGGCCCTTTTTGTGGTAGCTCTTTCTCAGCCTCCTTGTGGATTTCAGAGCCATCTTCTTACTCTATACTTAATGGAACAGAGCAATCTATTAATATCAGAATATACTGTATATAAAATTTTTAAAGCATTAAACTATTTTAGCCAGAGGGAATCATCAAATAAAAGTCTAACTATCTGTTCTATGCTGAAGTATAGCTTTGAAGAATGACAGAAGGTATCATTTATTAAGCACTTTATTAAGTTAGTAGTGTTACAATGTTAGGTATAGGGCTAAGCACTTTTATAAACTTTAGTCTCTGAACACAGCTAAGGTCTTAGATTAATGTTTGCTGTGGTTAAAGGCCAAATAGTTATTTGTTTTCAGTTAGATTTGCTAGTGTAGTTAGATCTACAAGTGAACAAAAATGTGTTTGAGTCTGTATGCATTTTCAGTTTAATAGGGATCTAGATTCAGTCAACAGTTCTGTGTAATGAATGCATAATTTTGATTTAATGAAATCAGTTACTGTCCTTCCTAATCGACGTATAATAGAACCTCATCTTCCTGGTTACAGATTTTGCTGTCCCTAGTATTATTATCAATTCTGTTATCAAGTTTGGCGTTTCTTCTCCTCCTTTGTCTAGAGAAGGGAAGTCTTCAGTCATTCCATTTCAAATTCTGTAGCATTTGGTAAAAGAGATTGAAATTAATGGATGTTAGTAAAAGTACACCAGGAATTGGCTACTCTTGTGTCTAAAACCTACAAAGACTTAGTCACTGAAAATGGACTAAAAATAGGTGCTGTATACAAACACACACACACATACGCACACACACACAATGGAATATTATTCAGCCTTACAAAAGAAGAAAATCCTATCATTTGTGACAACACAGATGAACCTGGAGGACATTGTGCTAAGTGAAATAAGCCAGGCACAGAAAGACAAATACTGCATGATATCACTTGCATATGGATTTAAAAGAGTCAAATTCATAGAAACAGAGTGGAACAGTGGTTACCAGGGGCCAGAGGGTGGGGGTAATGGGGAGATGTTGGTTAAAGGGTACAAACTTCCAGTTACAAGATAAGTAAGTTTTGGAGACCTAAAGTACAGCATGGTGACTATGGTTACTAGTAGTGTATTTTGTACTTGAAATTTGTTAAGAGAGTAGATCTCAAGTATTCTCGCCACAAAACAAAAGGGTAGCTATGTGAGGTGTGGTAGTCATTTCACAACATATATGTATATCAAATCATCATGCTGTACCCCTTAAATATATATAATTTTTATTTCAATCATACTTCAATAAAGCTGGGGGAAAATGATGCTATTTTGCCCACTGGTTGCCATGTATTGCTGACTCTGCTTCTGAGTCTCAGTTTGCGTAAGGTTGTCTAAATTGGGTCTTTTCTCCAGTTGCTACCTGCCAGTGTGGTAAGTCAGCTTATGTCCCTTCCTAGCTACCGGTGGCTGAGACTTAATGCCTGAGATTGTCTTTTGAAAAAAACAGACTACAGAGCCAACTAAAGATACTTTCTCAGTTCCTTATCCTGTTACTTTGCACAAGCCAAACAAAATCACCCTAGATGACAACAGTGACATCAATCTTCCCTTGCCCCAGTTGTGCCATCTGTGTGGTCTGGAGAAACGCCAGGTCCAGCACATCCTTCAGCCTTTTCACTCAGTCAGCCTCTCAGTGTTTGATGGGCACTTCTGTGTTTGTGGCTGGACTGGGCCCTGGGGTGCGGAGATACCAGACAAACAGAAGGCTGGCCCCTGCCCTTGAGACCTAGCAGTTAATTTGGGGAACACACCCAAAATGGATGAAACAAAGAGAAGCTTATGATCATGTGCTAAACTATGTGGTATAGTGATAAGGGATGATTCAGTGTCATCTGCAAAAGTTGGAAAAGACTTGATTACAGCAATGGAATTTTAATTGAACCTTGAAAGATGAGTAAGATTTGAGTGAGGAGGGTCCTTGGCATTCTGAGGGGGAAAGAAAACATGATTAAAAATGCCAGAAATGAACATAGATTTGAGGGGAGGACAATGAGGAGACCAGAATAGATTTTTTTGTGAAAGGGAATAATGAGAATTCAGAGGATCTGAGATCAAGTTATGCAAGCCCTTTAAACCAGAAGGAAGAATTCGTATTTTGAGGGGTGGGCATTGTGAGCTGTTGGAGATTTGGCTGCAACCCCAGTCATCTCTTCATCACCAGATCTTTCTTCTGACCTCCTAGGTCTGTCTGTGGTCTTCTGCTGTCCTGCTACCAACGAAGTTAGGCAGACAACATCCCTCCCTTGGATTGCTCCAGCAGCCTCTTAACTGGTCTTTGTACGTCCTCTGTCTTGCCACCTTCCAATCCATTGCTCATACTGCAACCAAAGTTACATTTTTATTTTTTATTTTATTTTGTATTTTTAAAGTAATGCAGACTATTATATTACTTTCCAGTTTAATATGCATCAAGGCCCTTAAAATAAATTACAAAAACTTTAATTGACTCACAAGACTGCAGTGGCTGGCTTCTGCCTACCTTGCTAACTTCATCTAATGCCACTTTAAGCCCTCAGTTGTTTTGTTTCAGCTCTTCAGGCCTTATCCCAGCTGCTCCAAACCTACAGCATCATGCTCTCTGGGTCTTTGCAGAGGCTTTCTCCTCTGGCGTGTCCTCTCTTCCTCTCTGCTCCTCACCTAGGTGGCTCCCACTGCATTCAAAGCAATTATCAAGCCTTCCCTAGTTACCAGGCAAAGTTGGTTTCCATGCACCTTTGGCCACCTAACATAATTAGTTAATTATTTATCTAATTATTTGGTTAAAGTTTGTCTGGTAAAACTGTCAACTCCAGAGAGGGCTCTGTCTTGGCCACTGCTGTCCCCATTACCCAGCACCGTGTCCAACTCACAGTAGGTGCTCATTAAATGTTTTTCGAATTTCTGTGTGAAACCTAGTGGTCTCCAGTGTTGTTTGGTTGACTCGAAATAGGTATCCCTTTCTTCCTCACTGCTCTTTGAAATCTCCTGTGAAACTGCATTTGGCCAAAAAGGAGGACTATTGATACAGTGGAATACACAGAAGTGTCTGTAGAGAACCTGCTACAGGACAGAGAGAAAGCATTTAGCTTCACACAGAAAGGCCTGAGAAACGAGTTGTGTAGTGATTCATGGACAGTTTATGAGTTAGTCAGATTTGATTCTTGAGTCATTGTCCAGAGACCAAACTTGTATTCCTTTTTCCTCTTGACTCATGTAGTTACCCCAATTGATAATTTCATTTCATTGTGCGCTTTGACAGTCATTATAGACACATCCAACAGCCAGTTCATCCTCGTCTGGGGTATAACTGTAGTTACTGTCTGATTGGTTTCCTAAGGGAGGTGCCCTGATTCCCCGAGCCATGAAGGCCTGAGCCATTTAGGGCATCAGAGAAAATTTTTGTTCTTCATCTTTCATACGAAGTCCTGTGGATATGGCAGGAGCACAGTGAAGATTCAGTGTTGCCTTTGGATGACCAAAATGGCATGTGCCATTTCTACCTTTTTTCATTTAGTAGAAGAAAAACATTTTTCTTGTGGTGTGCCTCCCCTTCTCACCCTGAGAGTCTTCTGGGGCATTGTGGTCTAGGACTAGGAAGCAGATTTTGTGCTCCCACCCATGCCAGCTTAGCTTTTGGCTTTGAGTGCAATCAGGAAATCCTTTGAACACCAAAAATATACAAGACTTATGTCCGTCAACAGCTATTCATTGTAACAAGGAAGGATTCAATAAACATTTATTGAATTCTAATTATGTGCCAGGCACTATGCTAAATGCTGAGGTGATTACAAAGCAGTGTAAGACATAATTCTTATCTATAAGCAGTTCACATTGTATCATAACTGGAGAAATAAGACAGGCCACAGCACACACACACACAAATAATTCACAGTTACCAGGTCAGTGGTAAAAACTGCCAAATGATTGGTATAAATTTTGTAGAACTTCTAAGTTGGCAAGACCATATTATGCTGTTCAGGGAAGATATATATATATTTAGTGCAACAAAAAGAGTAAGGGAAGATTATATTGTGCAACTTTTGTTTCAGTGGTGAGGATGTGTAGGTGTTCAGAGGGTTTTGATGTAAAATGCATTTTGTTTGTCATGGTAAAAAAATTTTGGAATATGCTGCTGTAGAAGAGGTGTAACTCGTGGTTTGGAAGGAAATATAAAATGGATTGGAAAGACTGAGTTGTCAAAGGCCTAGAGATGGGAAAGCACAGATGTGCGAGGAAAACAGTAAGAAGTCTAATTTGTCTGGTGCATGTAGGGTGGTGGTAGGAGAAATTAGGATGGTGTTAGATTAGGATTAGATTATGAAGGGTCTTGCATGTCTGGCCAAGAATTTTGGATTTTATTCTGTGGGTGTTTGGAAGCAGAGAATAACATCAAAACTTTATTTTAGAATGCTTAATCTGGCAGTAGAGTAGAAATGAGTTGCAAAGAAGGATAAGTGGATCAGAGGGAGCCGTGAACTGAATTTATCTGAGCCTGAGGTGGGAAGGCCGTGGACTACGGTGGAGGAAGCAGGCAGAAGTCAGGAACGGAGAGGAGAATCAGCCAGTCCATGTACCAGCTGAGACTGCTGAGGGCACCAGGGGAGTGGTGCTGACCCGGACAGGGATGCAGAAGGAAAGAGGGAGGTTTTAAATTTGAATTTATTTTTACAGGGTCAATAACAGATCTTTCAAGTGGAAATGACCAAAGGGGGTCACTGAAAATGACATTGAAAATGTTAGATTGGAATTTGGGATGACATTAAGCCTAAAAGTACAAACTGGGAAATCTTTGGTTTTCAGGTGAAAATGAGCAAATGTGATCTCCTTAATAATCCCTTCCTTCCATGCTGATGGAAGTAGAATCCTTCTAAATCTTTCTTCCTTTTCAGGAAGTCCCAGGATACTCTTCATTTGGTTGTTGTCTTCATAATCTTAAGGTCATTGGGGGACCAGTCAGCAGTGCTTCCATGAATCTGGCTGTCCTACTTACAGAGGTTGTTAATTTTATTCAGCCAAGTGGCGGATTCTGGCTGTATTCCTTCTGATTGGTTATTCTGGTTGCGCTCTTTAGAATAATCTTTATTTCTTTGAGGGTGTTTATTGAGTCCTGGCTGTGTGTTTGTTTTAAGAGGAGGAGTTTCTGGGTGTAGTTATGGATCGCCAGTTGGAAAGATCAGTAAAATAGCTATCTCTCTACATCTTCTCAGAACCTTTTCTTAAATAACACTTCTGGATTTTGCCAGTTGAGTTAATTTAGATAACATTATCCTGAAAAACAATAAGATCACAAGAAATTACAAGTTGTGCTATTTTAGTGCTTAGTGATTTGTATGTTAATACTTTCAAAATTTTTGATTCATTTGTTGTGTATGTAGTAACTGTTAATCCCGAAATTAGATCACAAAGATCTTTCCATGCTCCAACTGTGTCAGATAGTAAGAGTTGTTTCATATAGGGTGAGCTTTCTTGGAGGTGTCATTTCCAGGACCAGTTTTATGACATGTAGGCTACTTGTCAGGCTTCCTGAAGGGTCTCCAGAGAAGTTCATCTCTGTCCTCTCTCCTCTTGGTCTGTGCTCCAGTAGATTCGGGGTGGATGGAATAAGAGCTTAACATTAATGCTTTGGATCACTTGGGATTTTTCTCTTCAGTGCTGCTCAATGGAGAGTTGGCTATACAGAAAATAGGCAGAATGTTGTTGATGTTGTGAAAAATAGGCCATGCTCTCTACCCTCCCAGAAATGATTTTAGCAAACCTATGTGGCTTGGCTTACATAAACCAGAGTATCTACAGTGAAAAATTACAGTTGCATATTTTTGTTTGCTTTCTTTAGGGGTACAAAATTATGTTGCCTTTCTTTTTCTTTTTCTTTTCTTCAAGTAGTTTTAATTCTCCATGTATACAGTCTGCTGACCCTGGAAGAATTGTAACCATACTTGAGTCTGTTTTTGAGTGTCTAGAGAGCAAAGTTGCCTGAATCACTTGCTTCAGATTAAGGCCTAAAAAAGAATTACTCTTAAGAGGAATTAAAATACTTTATTGTGAAATAAACATTTTCAGATTTTCAGTTTTTAATATTGGGGTTGTCTCTGTTATGCGGTAGTAAAGCAACAGACTTTATATTCAGTACAGAGAGAGCTGGTCTTTATGGTACAGGTGTACTCTAGCCTTTCATCATATATATTCTAAAATAAGCACATGAAAGGATTGTGTTTATGTCACAGAAAGGGAGATTTTTTGTTTTACGAAAGGATTAAACTACATGAGAACTACAAAAAGATTTAACTACACAGTTTTAAAAACTATGAAACCATATGAACTATATGCAAATGATTTAAAATACGAAAGTTAAATTTGTATGTGACTTTTTAGAAAAATGTCCTCCATAAAGTAGAGCTTTGTATCAGTACTATTTCTGTGTATAACCATGGAATCCACTCACAATACGGGGCAGGGGAGTTCTCTTTAATTCTGCCTTCCCTCTTTGGGCAGCTCTGTTGATTGGATTGGTAAAGCTCTAATGACTTGCTACCTATTTGAATGAAAGCGTAAGTGGAAAAGTCCTCTGTCTCTCCCTGCAGGGAACCACCTTTAAAATAATGGAATTGCCATTTGTCTCTAGTTTGACTAAAAGAATAGGGACCTATTTTTAGAATTTGGGCCATAAAAATATTTTAAGAACTGTCACTATGCTGTAGTAATGTGCTACTTTTGTTTATTAAGTAAATGTTCTTTAATTTTAAAGAAGACACCCTGTGATTTATAACCAATTGCATGGATGAGAGGAAAGAGAAAAGAATGACTAATTGGAATTGTTTAGTGAAGTTTTTCTACGTAGTTTATTTTACTTGGCAGATTTTTCCCCTCCCAAAATGGAATGGTGGTTCACATTGGCTTTTACAGAAAATAATATGTATTATTGGAATTGTGAAGAAGGTGCTCTTAAGAGAAAAAGTGTTTTTGTGGCTGAATTAGAATAAAATGGTATCTGAATTATGAATGCTTTAGAAGCTATACCAAATGTTTTCTCTGTCCAAAGTAATATGTATGTTTTTGTTTGTAATGTAAACATGCATTCTTTTGGTTGGATTTGTGGAAGACTGACAGAAACAGGTTTTAGCATTGCAGTCTGTCTGCCCGTGTGTCCATATCTGTGGAGGCCAAGACACGTCTCTGTCTGCCAAGACTGCCCATCCAGGGTTCTCAGCAGGCTGGAGGTGTCTGTGTATGTGTCTTCTTTCATCTTAGCACAGATACTTCAGAATAGAGGGCAATAGTGGATGCAACCATTCTTAGGTTCAGGTCTACATTAGGGAAACACATGCGGGTTACTACAGCTGTCTGTTTTTGCATTCCTAGATGATAAAGAGCATAAAATTTAGGGATTAGAGAAACTTGGCAATATTGGACAGTGAGTCAAGTCCTTGAACAACTCTAAAAAATATTTGAAAACTTTTCAACAAACTTTTCAGTTTTTCAGTACTGTTTTTTACATTAAACAGCGGATAATGAACTGATGTGACGTCTCGTAATGGAATCTAACTTGCCGTCCATGGGACAGCAGAGTTATGACCAGGGCAGATAAGACGATGCTGCGTTCTGTGTCTGTATCAGCCATTTGTAACAGAAGGTTTATGTAAGTTGAGTTGCACTTTTCTTCTGATGTGGATCTTGTTTGTAAGAGAACCGATGAAAGGAAGAGGGACATTCTAGACATATTTCAAAACTGGGTTGCTGCTGAGGCCACAGATAGTTTTTCAAGAGTTCAGGGGAAATCAAGCAGTGTCTCATCTGTTGTTAATTAATGAAACGAAACTGGAGTCAGTAGAGTACAACAGTGAATGAAAGGTCAGTGAATGGAAAAAACTGTCAATGAAGGAGGATGTCAGCAGAGTGGAACATTGTCATAGATAAAGATCGGGGAAAATGTACTTTGGCTGAGGTAGTGTTTTCTGGAAGAAAGTGGGAGCCACAGTTAGGGCCCTTTCAAGCCAAACTGAGTGCTACATGAATGCTCTGATTTCAGTGAAATCTGGTAAACATTTTAAAATATTTGTCTTGTTTGGGTTTGTTCTAGATGTTGGTTGAAAAGATTTGTGGAAAAGGTTTGTTTTTGTTTTATAATGTAGCGTTGTTTGGTTGGTTTTTCTGTTTTGTTTTGAGGCTGAACAATAGTTTCTCTCATTTATTTCTGTTCTCTTGTCTTAGAATTTCCTACAGCCACAGTTACTTTTGAGGTCCACCGAAGTTAAAGTAATCTAGGATGACTGTACTAATTAATGATAGTGCTGGACCCTGAACCGCCAGGCTGATGACTCAGTTTATGACTGTTGCAGAATTATATCCCTTCTGAAAGTTGTTCTGTGGAGGATGGCCCGAAAGCCAAGACATAACTTCAGCTTTACTGCCAGCTTGCAAACTGTGATCACGAACAAACCAGTGTCTATATTTACATTTCAGCTAGTTCATCTGTAAACTTTGTTACTGGTTTCATGCGAAGTGCAGTTAAAGAGACTCTCATATCTCTGGTCACGTCAGATGTTCGTTTTCTTTTTCCTCATCAAAGTGTTTGAGCTATATAGCTTTAGGGAAGCAAGTCTCTTCCATCAGTTTGGGAGAGGGCCATGGCCTTTTTAGTCTAGTATTGAGAACTGGCAGGTCACAGCTGGTGAGGCCAAGACCCCACAGATATCAGCAAGGCTGTCCCTGCATCCAAGGGAGAGTTGAAATTAACTCCATAGGATTTAGAGAAATAGATTTATAACCTAGCTCTTCCAGTTATTACACGATGTAATCCCAAACCTCTGTTTTCTTATCTGTAAATGGGACTGGTGGTAACACCTGTCTCATAGGGTGGTTGTGATTAAATAAATACTTGTGAAGTGCTTAGAACAATGCTTGTCACATGGTAATTGTTCAGTACATTTTATGATTACTTATATTATTTATAAAAACAGTTACTTATAAATTTAAAAGGGAATTCAAGTGGAGTTTCCTTGGATTTTCTGGTTTCTCTTTGTCTAAGAACATGTGTTGGAATATTGTTTTGTTGGATTTAAATAACAGACCATCCCATGAACTCTTTTGGAACCAGAAGAGAAAAAAAAAATATGAAAAAAGTTTTTTAGAGAAATACCAAAACTATATAAGTTAACAGAAGTTAAAATTTAAGTCATACAATTAAATTATAATAAAATAGTGCTTGTCAGTTGTTAGTGTTGGGTAGGTGTAAGATAAGCAAAGAATGATGAGAATCTTTAACATCTATCATTACAAGAACTGCCTTGGGGGGGAAAAACCTTACCTTAAATAATAACTATGTTATCCACTTAGACCAAAAAGGAACAAAACACTAATAGAACAAAATTAAAGTCCTAAACAGTGGGCATTCATGCACCAATATTGGCTGACCCCTTCTTTTGAGATTGTTTGTGGTTATACTCGTAGGTGTAGAACTTCTAATTGACTCCATTTCAGTAGTTGCAATGGCCCTTGTATAGCATTTCCATAAGTGTTAATTCCACTAACTGTTAATGTATTTTAGGGGGAATTCCATGGTCATAAGTTGGGGGAAACTTATTTGATTTAAATAAATTAAACCAGTTTCTTTGAAGATACTTTTTGGAGCCTTTAATATGTTAATATGTGCTATGACTCTCCCAGGGAGATAGGGTATGTGGTATTTCTCTTACTTTTTGGACCAATGTCCCATCTATCAGCTTCTTGCAGGACACCAGCACTCTGGAGGACACTTTGGGAAATGTAACCTTAGAAGCATTCCTTTTTTCACTTCAAGTCTCAGGTGAATCCTGAACAATTAGCTGCAGATCAAGGATAGAGGAAGGCCTTGTAGATGACACTGGGTCCTGAATGTCCGATCACTAAAATGAAATAGTAATCACTGATACCTATGTGCCAGGCACAAAATACTTTAGATGTATTAACTGATCCCCTCAACAACTAGGTATGATCATTACCCTCATTTTATAGTTGAGGAAACTAAGAGTCAGAGGGGTTAAGTAACTTGACCAAATCAAACAACTGGAAAGGGGTGAAGCCAGGACACGAACTCAGGTACAAGAGCTTGTGCTCTTACTTTTCCCTGCTGTGAGATCATGTGGCTTGTGTGTGTACAGAGCGTGTGCTGTGTGTACTGTGGCCTCCACGAGTGCATGCCTGAGATGGGTAGGGATGGTATTCCTGGGCAAGAGAACAGCATGGCAGTGTGAAAAAACAATGAGTTTTGTGTGGCTGGAGGTCATGTTTGGAAATAGTAAGTAATGAAACCATGAAACTGTATAGGTATAGATCCTAAAGGCCTATCACACAAAGGAATTTGTGATTTCTCTAGTAAGCCCACTTATTCTATCAGATTACCTTAAGAAATTAAATAAACTGAAGAACTTTAATTGCTTCTGAGTGAAAAAAAGGTACAGATACCTAGTCAGGTTGGAGGCCAGGAATGCACTGTCTTACATTTTGCAGGTGACGTAGTTGTCAACTCCCTGCATCGGGGACCCTGTACTGAGCATGGACAGTAGAGACAGGCGTCCGGCTGAGTTATTCTTGACATGAACATAATACAGGGGATAATAATGGGGAATGACTGTCTCCGCCTCTCAATTTCTTATACTTCTGAAGGCTTTTGAGGGCCTATTTTGTATGTTTCTTGAAGTGGGGGTGAGTCTAATACAGTGTAACTGAAAGAGATGGAGATAAATACTTTAGTGAGATTCTAAGGGTCTTGTTTAAGGTTCATTTAATGAGGTAAAAGTGAGGTTGTACTCTCTTCTAATAAGTCTGAACATGTTAATTGTTTTTAAATTTAATTTTATTAAAAATACACAAGTATCCCCTATAGTCCAAATTTCCTCGGTTCCTGAGTTCAGATTTAAAAGTGAGTAGTGAAGATTTGGATAGCAAAGGAGTTATCTGAAAATTGATCAGAATCTATTTGGTTCCTGTGTTTCGATTTGGGTAGCAAGGAAAATTTAGATTGGAAACCCCAAAGGAGACCTTATTCATTTTTTCTCTTCCCAAAGAGGGTGAGAGTGCCTCCTGTGGCCACATAGATTTTTCACCATTGAGTGGTGGCAATATTGTGACTTAATGAAGGTTTTAGAGGGATCATTATAAGGACAAGACTGGAAAAAAACGGAATTCTTCTGAGTCCAAAAATCTTGCTGCAGGCCTTCCGGTCCCCTCAGCAATTAGGTCTGTCAGCACTTCTTTATAGTGCTTAGTGAAAAGAACGGGAGAGCTCCAGAAATCAGTGGTGATTATGGGGACCTTGACAAACTGCCCAGGGAATCCCAAGTGCTGGATAGAGAGGATATTTGTAAGAGTAAGGGTGAGTTTTTGTGTGATACCTCTGAGATTAAAAAACACGTATGGCAGGAAGATTTAAAGTTAATTCTAGAAAGAATGTTTAACGTGATCAATTTTATTTTGAAGAAGTGACATTCAGCTTCAATTCACATTTTTTATATCTCTTTTTTGCTTCTGTGGATAATTGGCCTGGCTACTTGCTACTGAATTTAAATTTCTTTATAGTTCTCAAAAAGTGTCTGCATGGCGTGTGGGGAGTGGAGAGCCAATGTTGTAAAATATGTGAAGATGAAGAGAACGTTTGAGAAAGGGGGGAGTAGCCTGAAGTGCCTTCAGGGCTTGAAGGTCCTATTGGAGCCTTACAAGCCCAGGCTCAAGGCTCAGTGCTGGAATATGCTTCAGACATGTTAGACTATACACCAGCAACTGGTGTATATTCATACAAAGGATGTATGTGTGCAGTGGTATCCACCTGGATCTGAGGGATTTGATTTTTCTGTTTTAAACAGTTGTAGCTGAGTTGTTCACAGAAGGCTGGTTTTTCCTTTGTGCCTGGCATAATTTTATAATGTTTATTCTTAGGTGGGTTTGCTGAGTTCTCTCGTTGTTTCCCTGGCCTCTGTGAAGGAAAATCCACTCTAGTCCCTACCTGCATTTCTCAGCCTTGCTTACCTGTTGCCAACATTGGGCCAACCCGAATTCTTCCCAATCTTTATCTTGGCTGCCAGCGAGATGTCCTCAACAAGGTGGGTGCTTTGAAAAATCCTTCATTGCCGAGTTTATCGTTAGCAGCTGGAGAAAAACTGCAATTGCCCATTATGTCATTTGAAACACACCATAATCCCAGAAAGGAAGTTACTGCACCATTCTCAGTGTGACTTCCCAGGTAAGCAGTTGCATCATCTTTTGGAGTGTTAATTTGTTTGATGTCATTGATTGCCACAGGGAACCTAAACCGTTGTCATATTTGCTTGTTCCTAATAAATCCAAGAGACGTGAAACAGAACAGGAATTTTCAGAAGTTCAGCCTTATTTTCTTAGGGTATTAATTTTCTACTACAGTAATTGCATAGTATAGAATAGTAAGTCTAACACTTCCTCAGTTATTTCACAGTTGGGAACGTATTTATGTACTGCAGCAGACGAGAAAGGGTCTCAGGTTGTCTTGGACTGAGGAAGGTCCTCATGGTGACTACTGGCTGGAGGGCTGGGACGGGGTGGTAGAAAGATGGGGAGGACAAAGGCTAAAAGTGTGCACTGCCAGCCTCCCTTGGATAATGCCTATTGGAGCAGTTTGGCTGAAAAAGAAGAGGGAAGAGCATGGATTCTTGCTGAAGTGACATGGGCTGCACTGGACAAGGTGTGCCCTAACGGAGGAACACATTGGATTCAGGCCTTTGTATTGAAGCATACAAGCATAACAGGAGAACCACAGTCTGACTCCACAGTTTATATGCTTTTAACCAGTAGTGCTATAAAACGGTGCTCTTACTGCCTGGAAAGTGATTTTTTTTCCTCCAAAACCTCTTAATTTACATTACCGCTAATTGAAAAAGCAATCTAAGATCTTAATTCAACTATTGGTGATTTACAAGTGCTGCTTTCCTATATGAAGGGAAGTACCTCTTAACATTTTCTCCTTGATGAACTAGAAGAATTAGGCTGACTATAAATAAGCTTCCAGTTGGCTTTTTTTCTTTTAGCACATGGAAAGCAGGGATTTGGATACCCTATCATTGGGCAGCAATGAGACATTTTTTTTTTTCTTTTCTTTTTTGTTCTCAAAACTGTCCCAACACTGTGTTGTTAATATGTCTGTTCTTACTGTGCGATCTGCCCATTTGAGGCTGTTAGCTCATTCTTGCACTGAGCCTTTCTGGTAGGGTCACAACGCCATTGAGCATGTGAATCACTTTAGAGATAAGCAAACTA